>JAWRVZ010000315.1:382500-415000 GCA_037043235.1 Rhodeus uyekii
TTCAAATTAAACTTTCAAATTTGACATTTTTGTTCTGTTTGCATTTTTTCCAACTACTTTTTTATTTTTTTTATTTCAGCTTAATTTCAATGAACAGAAATGTTTTTAATAGAGCTTTCAAGCAGTGAAAATTTTTCATCTGATTTATTGCAGGACTTGCTGATTTATTAATCTAATTATGCGCCAATTATCACACTGGCTGGGAAATTTCCCCCTAAAAATAAAAGTCACTATTGTGTTAAATGTGAAAAGCATCTAGTAGACATTACATTATTTAATTACATTCAACACAGAATTTATACACATACTCATTATTAGTTTTAGTTAATGATAACACTGTTCAGAGCCTGAAATTGATTAAAACTCCCAATAAATTCCATGCAATTTTAAATAAATTCCTGCATTTATCAGGTGCTTTTATCATCGCATTCAAGAAACACATTGACATTCTAATCAGTTCTTGCTTTCCCTGGGAATCAAACCCATGACCTTGATGTTGCAAGCGCTGCTCTCTACTGTTAGACACACAGGAAAGTTTCCACGTTTGCATAACACACGGGCATCGAAAGCAAACATACATTTACACAGGAAATGTTAAGAGATACAGCAAGAGACAAACTGTAAAGACAAACAGAGAATATTAAATGAAGACTCTGAGCACAGAGAATGTTTTCATGCATCAAACTGTAAATAACACCATCACTTCTGTTACGACCGGCATCTAAGCTGTGTGTGTGTGTGTGTGTTTCTCTCCACCAGACGCTGGCAACTGCTGGATCCGCTGCAGTCTGCAATATATTAAGCAGAAAAGTCTTATTGTGCTTGATTTCACAGCTCAGATCTGGGGCAGCCGAACACACCGTCCTCTAGATGAACCGCAATGTATTTAACAACTAAAATTAGCTTTAAAAAGGCAATGTTCAAAGATTTGACCTCTACGGGTGCAAAGGGGTAAATACAGCGACACTAAAACACCCTAAAAGGTCCTTATCAAGCCCTAAAAGATGCATTTTAGAGCCAGAGTATGAACTTTCACAAGTAGCTTTCCTGTGGAGAGTGGTGCTCGCAACATCAAGGTCTTGGGTTCGATTCCCAGGGAAAGCAAGAACTGATTAGAATGTCAATGTGTTTCTTGAATGCAATGCAAGTCGCTTTGGATAAATGCATAAAAATGTAAGTAAATAAGGTACAAAGCAGTCATTTTAATGGTTACCCAGTGACAAACTGAAAGTTCCCTAAAGGTAAATTTTTTTAATTGTGTTTGATTCTTAATTGAATATCAGAATTGACGTCAGTGAAAACAGCAATTAAGAGCAAAAGATCAGTCATGTTTACAGATGTTAATGATGTGAATAGCAAGAGCGTAGCAAACTTATTCTTACTCATTACTTTCGGCTTAGCGTTATTAAAAACATCTACGCATCCTTAACTAAAGATGCATTAACTTGGGAAGCAAAATGACTTCAGATATTAAGTCTTGTTTAAGGGATATTAAGGGTTATGTCACTGCCCCTTAGCCGTGTCTTGTTGTTGTGTAACCTCGCCCACCTCGTTCCCTTGTTTCCCTTGATTGTTCTCAGCTGTTTTCTGCTCGTTACCGTCCTCCTGCGTCCCTATTTAATCCCTGTGTGTTTGCTGTCCTGTGTCGCGTCGTTGTCTTTCTCTGTTGGTTGTTCCTTGTGCTCTCTGGCCCATGCTTCGTTTCGTCCGGTTTGTTTGTTTTACTCGTTCATGTCTAGTTCTCGTTTAGTTATGTTTCCCCCTCGGGGCAGTTTTGGTTTGTATGTTTGTTTTGTTTTTCATTATAATAAATCCTTTCTCATCCGCATCTCTGAGTCCTCCCTACTTGTACGGTGACCGTTTGTAAAACAACAGCAAATCTGTCAGTGAAACTTCCTTCAATGGTGATTTTTCAGAATTTTGTGCTTGTTTTAAGCAAAACTCGCTTTATTTTGATGCTTCCTTCAATTCTCAAGTAAAATGCGTCTCGATGTAAGTAAACTTAGATGTTTGTGCTGGAAAACAAGATAGAAAACTCTGACTGAGAAAGCCATTTTTGCAGTGTGCCGAGAATAAAAGCACACAAACAGCCCTAAATACTAGAATAAATGACATTACACATCATAAAACACGTGCTTCTACTGAGAAACAGTCAGAACAACTGGGCTGATCCATCGCCGGCAGCTGTGGGCGGGATAACGATCCATCCATCACGGGTTATTGGAGCGCCATTGGCTGACAGTGTTCGCCATCTGCGTTCCTCCGTCTGGCCTCTGTCAGAACAGGTGACGGCTGCATCGCTCCTTCTGCCGCTCATCTTCTCGCTCGCAACATCCTAGCGCTAACAGGCCCGTAACACGCGTCTCCTGCCACGCCGAGCCCACGCTCTCGCTCAGCGCCGAAACATCTGAGGTGGAAATGGGATGCACAGCACTCACTTCTGCGCCGGCTGTGACCGGTTCCTCCGTTAGCGGGACGAGAGGGAGGTGAGCAATTAAGAAGGGTAATTACATAAGGGGATGACAACAAGATGGAGTGAGAGGGGGGATGGAGGGAGTGTGCGCTGCATAACGATGCCTTCATCTGTGCTTTTGGAAGGGTTTTGCTAAAACACCACTGGACTGAGAACTACACGTTTCTTGCGAGAAGTCTTGCTGTCGTTATTCTGTTACTCCAGTGAATTCTCGTTTTAAGGATGTTTACTTTTTAATGAAACTACGCAGAGAATCATATTTACAACACAGAATAGAGTGACGGATGGATAAAGGATAGAAGGATACATATAATGATAGAACAATGGAAGGATGGATGGATAATAGTTGGAAGGATAGATAGATAGATGAATGGATAATAGATGGAAGGATAGATGGACAGATGGACTTTTCCACTCACTTGCTCTCTCTCTCCCTTTCTCCCTTTCTATTTCTCCCTCTGTCTGTGTCATCCCTCTCTCATGTCCTTATTTGACCAATATTTGGATTTTAACCAATTTTTGAAGCAAATATTTGGCTTTGACCACATTTGGCATAAATTGGATTGAAACCAATTTTTGACCCAATTGTTGGGTTGGTCCACATTTGACCCAAACTTGGGTTGAAAAAACAAAAAGGGTGGTTTTTAAAATCTTTTTGATTTTTTGAAAATCTTCATACTTCCCTTTAAGAAATATTTAATGTGATAATCACATACCTACAGTTAAATATTTCTTACGACAAAGTAACGGTTAATATTTAAAGGAAGAAAAGAGCAAAATTTGAGTCTGTAGACAATAATCACTTCTGATGGCGCTCGCCCAGAGAGGGAGGAAAGGGACATTTTGGCAGGCAATTAAATGTGTAATGGCACCAATTATAGTTAATGATGGATTGTTGATCAGTGCACAGCAATTCTTTGGAGAAGGACTGGATGATGGGATGAGTGTGTGTCGGCAGGAACGGCGAGCTCAATAATCCAGAGAAAGGCTACAATCAGACTCATTGAAAAACAAGAGGTGGAGCAGCTGGATTGAAACTCAAAAACTCTGAGTCATAATTAAGGCCATTGGAGAGGCCAGCGCTTCTCTTGTGATTTGGGTTCACTTTAGATGAGAGGATGAACGACAACGATTCAAGACCGACTGAACCAACTCACCGCAAAAAAATCTCAGTCAAAAAATCTTGAAATAAGGCAATAAATCTTGTTTTTCGCTTCTAGATAAATGAACTCGTCTAGAACTGAAAGTAAAAGATTATTTTGCTTGTTTTGAGAAAATATAACTTGAATTTTCTTGAAAAAATGTCCAATCCTGTCAGGTGTGTGGAAGGGGATGAGGCGAGGACTCAGTTATTATAATAAAAACAAAACACAACACAACAGAAACCATCCAAGGGGGAAAAAACAAGACTGACTCGACTGGACACGAGACGCTAATTAAACAACGACGAACCAGCACAAGAAAGCAAACACGGAGGGATTAAATAGGGAGCACACGAGGAGGATAAAGAGGGCGTACAGCTGGGGTAAATCAACTAATAACAAGGAAACAAGACAGGCGGGGTTACACAACGACAAGACATGAAACAAGAGAGAGCGCAGCTGCTGAAAACACAAATATTACCCACTCATTATTCATATAATATGAATCCCACAACATGAAAGCACACGGCCGATGTAAACACAAACCGCAAACGTAATCATTACACACAAGACGCTACACTCAAAACACATCTTTTTACCTATGCATTTGCAGATTGAGCACTGTGCTATGTCCGAACTGTTTGCATTTTATTTTATACGTATTATCTTTTTATTCTTTTAATCATTTTTAATGTTTTATTTTTATCATTCTTCTTTATGTAAAGCACTTTGAATTACCATTGTTTATGAAATGTGCTATACAAATAAACTTGCCTTGCCTTGCCTTGCCTTACACAGACAAGAGAGCACGCGACTCAAGACACTCGAAGCCGCGCGCTCCCAACAAGTTCTCAGTTCTTCCTGAAATCAGAAATTTCAAGACATATTTTCTTATTTCAAGAGCAGAATTTATCTTATTTTTAGGAAACAATGTTTGCACATTCTGACACAAAGATTTTATAATATTATGATCCAATGAACTTTAAATTTATTTAAAACCAACCACAAATTAAAAGAAAAGCTTGATTTGTCTGTTTCTGCATTGGTTTCATCATTTGTGCTGCTTGAATCTAGTTATAATATCTACATTTCTGCAGCTTTTCTTGTTTCTGGAACTTTTTAAATAAGTTTTTGTTCTGTTTTAAGATGTTCTTATCGAGTAGAATTTTCTCTCTCCATTGGCATATATGTTTGCTTCATTTGAAGGTTTTATTCTTCATTTATGTTTGATTTTCTTATTAGTGCATGTTGATTTGCTGCAATGCTTTTCTCAATCCAACACTTTTCACAAGAAAAAAAACATTTATCTTCAGAAAGGACTGAGATTTTTGGGTGATCTGATGAAAATTGGACGGCACTAAATGGGTGAAATGGTCAGGATATTTTCCCTAAGTCTGTTTGAGAACCATTACGACAATAACATTTGTTAAAACATGACATTAATGCAAAAAGATGATCATTCTCATTTCATTCTGATAAAAACAGATTATTTAAACTGTAAAGCATTTATAAATATTTATTATTGCATTACAGTACCTTAATTCATCATTGAAGAGAATAGCAAGATTAAAAAAACGAAAATATACTTTATAAGCCTGAAAAAATGATGATGTGAAGAACGAACATGCAAAGTGAAATTTAACTTCATTGCTTCTCATTAAAAATCCTTCAGAAAAATGGTGGTCAGAAAAATAAACTAAATTCAATGAGAAAGCAAGATTTTTTTCTAATGCCACTGACAGATATTTTCTCTTGTTTTTAAGCACAAAATCCCTTCATTTCCCTTCATTTTGATTATTTTCTTTCTCCGGAACACAAAACTTGACATCTTCAGTAATTTAAGAGCGTTTAGATGTTTACGCTGGAAAAACAAGACAAATAAAACTGAGGAAGAAACTTTTTGTAGTGATTAAAATATGACCTCAACTAAAATAACCTGAACCCAAGCCTGGAAAAAATGCAACAACACTTCTATATATACAGAGGGAATATTGATGATTTTCCAAGGTGTAAACAGAGCCAGTGAAACGCCTCAGGTAAACATCCCATAATAAAAGTCACTTTTTTCTTCTCACCATTTCTTCACTCTGTTTTACAATATTCTCTCCAAACGCTTGAACCAATATGAAGTTCCCACAAATCTCATGGGTCATGGGTTCGATTCCCAGGGAAAGCAAGAACTGATTAGAATGTCAATGTGTTTCTTGAATGCAATGATAAAAGCGTCTGATAAATGCATGAATGTAGCTTTGAGTATCATGTAAATACTACAGTAAATGAATATGGTGATCATTCAGTAAAGGCATTATCTTCTGATATACCATCATATTTCCACCACTTTACCTTTTCATAAGCAAGTAATATTCTACCGCTGAAAGACTCAAATTATAGAGCTCAAGGGCCACTTTTAGAAATTACCGGGGCCCGTGAATAAACATGCAGGAACGCACAATCACAGCCGCGGACATTTTTACCACTTCATTCATCAAAAAAGCTTTTAAAACATGCAGTCAAAGTGAATTTAAACATGTAAATCTGCCTTCGTGAAAGTATTACATATTTGCAGTGTTAACTTTCTACTTCGAGTAAATGTTTTTGAATAATAAGCACATTTCACCTATAAAAGCAAAAACGCCGTTCTCTCATACTAATTAGACACATTGTATTAGGATTAAAACAGGTTTATTTACAACTGTTTAAGTGAACTCTGTTTTCAGTCGGACATAATTACTCATTTTTGCTGTGCGATTGAACACAGTTTGAATATTCCACATGTGGCTTTAGGATTAATAAATAAGTATTATGTTATGCCCTTTTCACAAACTCTTGCTGTTGTGTTTGTCTCCACTAGAGCAGGTTTTCCTGCTTGAATGTTGATTATATTCCCCTATTTCGTCTCTTCCCAGTCTGTCAGAAACGCTCTGTTTAGTTCCTGTCTCTATGAAGCTCCTCCTTCTGAAAGCACACTGTGCTCTTATTGGTCGCTGGATCGGTGTGTTGTGATTGGTCGAGAGCTCCGGTGTGTTTGGGAAATGTCCCGCCCCTTCCCATAACCACCAGTTTCAACACACGACTCACTCACTCAAGCCCCGCCCCTTTATTCTGCGCATGAATTATGATAATGAGGAATATTGTGAGTGTTTGTTCCCGGAAGAAACTCAAGAATCAATGGAGGCGTTTCAGGAGTTCAAAAACACTGACTCTGATAGAGAAGAACTTGTGCAACATCATACACTAAAGGAAGATGAACATGAAAAAAAGCATAATAGGTGCTATTTAATGAATTATGAAACCTGTAAAATAATGTATTTACCGATTACACTCTGTCAACATTGCAAGTATAGTGTATATATAAATATATATATATATATATATGTGAGTGTTTGTGTGTGTGTGTGTATGTGTTTATTTATATATATATATATATATACTAATATCTCGTTACCAGGCCTCTGAGGAGCAGGGCAGAGCTCGGACTGGCTTCCTCGGCTTTAGTGCCACAGTATTGATCTAGCTGGCGATGTCCAGGGCTGATTGCTGGGAAACGAACGGCATGACAGCGGACAGTGTGTATCTGCACACGAGACTGTGTGTGTTTATGTGCACGAACAGGAGCGAGTGTATTGCATCTGTGAGAGCATCTTGGCGTCGGACGGCCGGAGAGCTGGTGGTTTTGCTCTGCCGATGGGTGTGTGAGTGTGTGAGTGTGTGTGTGTGTGTGGGGGTTGGGGGGGATGCAGACAGAGCGGAACCGGCCCGATGCGTTTTTAATGGCTCTGCTGCTCTCTGGAAACTGATGTACGAGGCTCCTCGCTGTGAAACTCAAACCTCCAGCCAGTTCATTTCTGATTTCTAATCCAGTGTTTCTGCGCTGCTCCCCTTTATTGACCGGACGGCTGCACCTGACAAAGCTCCGGGGAAACGCTCCCATTAGCACAGATCTGTCTGCATGGACTGCACCACTGTTACAGTATTCTCTAGAATATTTACATACATGTCAGACTGGGTTAATGGGTAGTGAGTCGCACTGGGAACCAGTGGCGGATCGAGGATGGTTTTAAAAGCAGGGTTTTAACGTTTAACATTCAAATCAGTTGCAATTCTTAAATTAATCAATTTTGCATGCATTTTACCTCTAGCGCTTTGTTCTTTAACTGTTCTTTAAAGCTCATGCACCTTCTGGATTTAGAAACTACTACAAAAAATGTTTATCAATAAGAATAACGTGCAGAATAAAATATAAAACAACATTTAAAGCAAATTTGCAGGTGTGTTTTTTTTGCAGAGGCAAAACAACAACAACATTGTTTTAGAATATTCTGTTTACTTTTTATTCTGTGTATATTTAGTATGTTTATTGTGATATTTGCATTAGCTATTTGGCTATTTAGGCTATTTGTATTAGCATTGGATTATTAATATACAGTAATACAGTGTAGTGTTTGTTCCCGTGTTGTGTGTTGGATAGACTCAGAAGCTCATATTTATTATGATTAACACTCATAACTCGTGCTGCTCCCAGCTTAATACTGGTGAATCACTCGTTGCCCCCGGTAACCCCCGCTGTAAAACCAAGCTGCCTCTAGTGGAGATCATATGCAATTACCCATAAATGAGTGAAAACAGTGTAATATTATATCAGTGTAAAGAATCTGTTTTATGATATCATTAAATATTATATATAGCTGTTTTTTCTTAGGAAGTGAAATGAAGTGGAAATCAACATTAGATGCATATGAAATCAGTGGCTTCCTTTCTCCCTCTCTCTCTCTCTCTCTCTCTCGCTCACACACACACACACTCTGTCTCTCTCTCTCCCTCTCTCACATACTTGGTCTCCCTCTTTCTCTCTCTCTCTCCCTCGGTCTCAAAAAGGTTATTACATTACACATATAGTATATGCATATATTTTGACCCCCCCTGTAGTGATGCACATGTATCGTCATCTATAGGTATTTCTGCACGTTTTGTCCGCATCTTGCTTTCAAACACACGCTTCAGCGGCTCTCAGTCAACTGTCCTTGAAACACTAACATGCACAAAAACACACAAACACACTGCCGTTTCCTCGTGTTTTGAGGGATATCATGACCTCTCCGTGACCTTGGCATTCACAGCCCACAATGTGCGGCGCTGGAAGATCCAGAGAGGAGCGAAGCGAAATGGCACAGCTAAGATTAGCCTGCGTTCTCATACAGAACATGGAAACTCAAGTGGAAATGTAAGTAGGAGCTCTGGGTTTGTCATGTCAAGGGTATTTTAATCGCTAGTGGGCGGAAGCTGGTGAAAAAAACATCAAGAGATCCTCAAGAGATTAAAAAAATAAAAATCATGAGATGTTCAGCTTCAGTGAAGATGCTCTAGCTTGCAAATCGCATGTTAATGAGCGACGGATGATCGAAGGAACATGAAAATATATGCAAAAGATCGGACTCTTCATGCTCGTTTAGCCAACAAAACGGCGCTTTTGGGAGTTTCCCACTCATCGGTACATAAACGTCTCACACACACTCACACACTTCGGTACATAAACGTGTCACGATGCATTTCTTTAGTTCATTTAGTTCATGCATTTCTTTAGGTCATGGATAGTTGAGAAAAGGTTAGTATTGATCTTCCCTGAGGAGAAAAGGAAAATGACTCTCAAATTGATTTTTTAAAGAAAGCTGTTTTTATAGACGCCTCTATTCACACTTATTCGCATTATTGTAATCTCCATATCCCTGTAATTCAGTGCAGAATGTCTGAATTTGCAGATCTGCATATTCTGAATAATGGAATTGAATTAATATAACAGAAAGACGAAGAAACGCCATCAAACGGACAAACTACCTTTAAAACACTGCATTTAATTCCGGTTTTATATATTTTATATGATATATTTTCCCTCCCTCGTAAATGCATCTAATGCAACTTCTCTTATGCATATTTCTTAAAGGGACAGTTCACTCAAAAACAAAAAATCATATCTTCATTATTTTCACCCTCATGTCGTTCCGTAGGAGTTTCTTTATGTTGTTGAACAGAAAAATCGTGTTTTATGTGCAAACAATGAAAGTCAATGAGATCTATTATTGTTTTGGACTCTGTTGACTTTCATTAAATGGACGAAAACAGTAGAAAAAGTCTTCAAAAAATCTCTGTTTCACAGATTGAAGTCATTCAGAAAAACATGAAGAAGAGCAAATGCAAAGTTTGAAGAAACGAGACGCTGATGTGCAGAAACTCATTCTGATTCTCCACTGAAGACTCTATTAAACAACACGTGACCGAATGACGAGAGTGTATTTCTTTAACGCATTTTCTTCTGCAAGACTTAATCACATCTTCCCAAACAGAGCTCAGGAAGTGTCTCTTCTGGGATCGCTGGGGAAGGAAATTAAAAAATGAAATTAATCTGACCTTCAGAAGGAGAGGAAGAGTTCCTCGAAGCGCAGTCAAATAATGATACCAATCTGCACCTTCCCCACGAGACCCAAGAGAGGAGAGCCTTCCTCCCTACAGCACTCACACACACACACACACACACACACTCTCATACTCACACTCACACTCACACACACACACACACACTCTCTCTCTCACACACACACACACACACACACACACACACACACACACACACACACACACACACACACACACACACACACACACACTGCTTTTGCTATAAAGAAAATGCAACAGATTCTTACTGATAGTACAGTATTACGCTCATTTAAATTATAATTAAATTTATTATTATTATTAAATTAATTTAAATTATAATTTTCTATATAAAATAGTTAACATTAGCATTATATAAAGAATTGTAAATAATATACAATATATACTCTAATAAATAAATATAATACTAAATATATAGTATAATAAATAAATATAACATAATAATAAATATATCCTTTAATAAATATAAAACCCTTTAATATATATTAAAACATTTTTTACGTATTTAAAATGATTAAGATATGACACTTTAATTCACCAGATTAAAAGAAAAATAAACTATACATTATTATAGTTAAATAAAACTGAAGCTATAATAAAGTAAAATATATATACTCCCTCGGCTATATATAATACCTCGGTTTACGAGTGACTCAGTATACGAGCAAATCGGTGTACAAGCATTGTATCGTGTGCGAGAAAAAATATTCCCCCTGCACGCGCATTTTTGTGTGGAAAAGATCTAACGCTCAGCATCGTCGCGCGCATTTTTACTGTAAATATCCTAACGACAGCCTCTCATAACACAGTCACACGGTTCCAACCCCTTTATCAGCCCTTCACTCGTTCATTCTCTCAGCGTCGCTCAGTTTAGTTGCATCACAGTGATACTTTTATAAATTGTTGTTTATTCCGTTAATCATCACAACGACTGTTACATGTGAATATGATGAAACTAGTGTTGCCAGATTGGACTGAAGATTTCCAGCCCAACTGCCGCATAAAACCCGCCCATTAAAAAAAATACCAGCCCAAAATTACGGAGCGATCGTCTTGTCAACCGGAGGGGGGGATTAACCAGCCCAATGCATTTTTCCCCAGTCGGACGTGACCAAAAGGAGCTCAGCTGGGCGGGAGGCAGGAACCCGCCCAATCTGGCAACACTGAACTGAGCATGTGTTACCAACACGACACGTTGCACCCTAATGAGGCTCACGTGTATTCTCAGTCAGGGCGTGATGACGTTCTTAAAGGGCCATACACTTTTAGAGAACAGCATTTGACACAATGATCTACATAAGTGACTTACAGCGGTTTTACCTCGTGTTGTTGCATCAATTGTGATCGCTATTCTTCACATTATAATTTTAAATTTAAAAAGTTAAAACCCCCAAAAAAATTTAAATGGGCATTTATGGTCGTGTGGAACGAATTAAGTGATTTTTAGTGCATTCTTATGGGGAAAATTGTTTTGGTGTACAAGCATTTTGGGTTACGAGCTCGCTCTTGGAACGAATTAAACCGAGGTATTACTGTATATATATATATATATATATATACACACACAAAAACATTATTGTACAGCAACATTTCTCATTTTCAATTAGTTGAACTAAAAGAATAAAAAATAAAATATTAAAAATATTAAAAAATAAATTTAAAACAACAAAAAATATTACAAATGAAAACTACTAAAGCAAACTAAAAATACAGTAAAAATGGAAAATATAAAATAAAAACTGATCAAAATGTTAATATAAAATAACATCATCTCAGTGATTTTAAATTAAAACTGCAGCAAAAGCACCAGATGCTCAACGATTTCAAATCAATAGAACATAAACAGAAAACAAAACAACAACAAACACTTTTACCTCAATTACAAATGCAGCTTTTTCTTCAAACACAGTAAAGCATCATTAGAACTTCACGCTGATTCAGAGCGTTTTAACTCACGGATCACTTTTACTCTGGTAAATAAAATAAAGCCAATCTCAAACCTCTGAGATTTTACATCCAATAATTCATGATAACCTCCATGATTCTCAAGCTGTTCATGAAGACAATCGATTAACAAAACAGGGAAGGAAGAATGCACAATACTTTGCCTAATTCACTCTTTCGTTTCTGTGCCGCTCAATTCATTATCATCCATATTTATCATCACAGTATAGATGCTTTTGTTCCCTGAAGTGGAATATGTGAAGCAGCCTTGGATTCAGATTGAGCACTAATGAGGAGTAATTATGACAGAATGATTAGAGCTCAGCAGTTCTCATTAGTTCTCAAGGCCCAGAAACAATTGTGCGAGTGTTTTGTGCGCCATCTGTTTGTGCTTGTTCGGTATCTATGGCTGGGTTTAATTTTGTATTGATGATTTCATGTTGATTTGGTTCTACTGTCACAGTTGGCAAGATAACAAGCCTGATCTCACTCACACACTGCAGATGAACAACACACGTATGAGTTCACTGTACATCAGCACAGTGCTTCATCACACACACACACACACACACACACACACACACACACACACACACACACTCCATCTCTCACTCAATATTAGGCTGCTGTCACTTTAAGAGCGAATACACGAATCTCATAAACTGACACACAGGCTTTTACTTTCTCAAGTGTTTACATTCACTGAACACACAACGACTCGGATTACTAGGATACTCGCTGTTTTTTGACATAATTGTGTATTCATCTTTTGTTTTTTTCATCCGACATCAAATCTGGTCAGTGACAGCGTTTCTTATATTGGCCAGCGCTGACAGTGACTGGTCTTTGGCGTTTACGAGTGTTAATTTTCGTCCGCGTGTAGGAACATCAAGCCCTGAAATGAGTCGTAATCCCATTGAGTCAGGTGAGGAGAAACACTGTCTGCTAGCGTCCGGCTCACTGCGCCTGATAAAGCCTGCGTGATCCGTGATCCGCCTGGCATTCACGGGAGCCACAATCTAATTATTTTCCCTGCATGGTCCAACGAGCCCTAAAGGTTAATTATTGTGTGTCTACACGATCGCGCCCGGCAGAGCACAATAAAGCTGTTAGTCGCCGCAGACACAGCTAATGTCAGGCCGGGAGGATCCGAGAGGCCGGCGGGAGTTAGCAGGTGCTCGTGAGGAGCTCCGCTTCTGGAAGGACAGCTTTGTTTGATTTACTGAGACAATGTAATCAATGAAACACATTCTGTTATTTTCAGGGGAGACGAGCATCAGACGCTCCACAACTTAAGCTGTGTTCAATCTAGAACAGAGCAAATACATTTCCTTCCTTCTGGTAACAAACTTGCATGTTAATTGGTGTAATATTTATGAAGACTCGCCCACACACTCTTCTGATTGAATGTGATTAAGTTGTGAGTGCAGAGAGACTCCGCCCACACACTCTTCTGATTGGATGTGATTTAGTTGTGAGTGCAGAGAGACTCCGCCCACACACACACTTTTCTGATTGGCTGTGATTTGTGAGTGCAGAGAGACTCCGCCCACACACTTTTCTGATTGAATGTGATTAAGTTGTGAGTGCAGAGAGACTCCGCCCACACACTCTTCTGATTGGCTGTTATTTAGGAGTGAGTGCAGAGAGACTCCGCCCCCACACACTTTTCTGATTGGCTGTGATTTGTTTGTGAGTGCAGAGAGACTCCACCCACACACTCTTCTGATTGGATGTGATTTAGTTGTGAGTGCAGAGAGACTCCGCCCACACACACACTTTTCTGATTGGCTGTGATTTGTGAGTGCAGAGAGACTCCGCCCACACACTTTTCTGATTGGCTGTAATTTAGTTGTGAGTGCAGAGAGACTCCGCCCCCACACACACTTTTCTGATTGGCTGTGATTTAGTTGTGAGTGCAGAGAGACTCCGCCCACACGATCTTCTGATTGGCTGAGATTTGTTTGTGAGTGCAGAGAGACTCCGCCCACACACTCTTCTGATTGGATGTGATTTAGTTGTGAGTGCAGAGAGACTCCGCCCCCACACATAATTTTCTGATTGGCTGTAATTTAGTTGTGAGTGCAGAGAGACTCCACCCCCACACACAATTTTCTGAATGGCTGTAATTTAGTTGTGAGTGCAGAGAGACTCCGCCCACACACTTTTCTGATTGGCTGTAATTTAGTTGTGAGTGCAGAGAGACTCCGCCCACACACTTTTCTGATTGGCTGTAATTTAGTTGTGAGTGCAGAGAGACTCCGCCCACACGATCTTCTGATTGGCTGAGATTTAGTTGTGAGTGCAGAGAGACTCCGCCCACACACTCTTCTGATTGGCTGTGATTTAGTTGTGAGTGCAGAGAGACTCCGCCCACACACTCTTCTGATTGGCTGTGATTTAGTTGTGAGTGCAGAGAGACTCCGCCCACACACTCTTCTGATTGGCTGTGATTTAGTTGTGAGTGCAGAGAGACTCCGCCCACACACTCTTCTGATTGGCTGTGATTTAGTTGTGAGTGCAGAGAGACTCCGCCCCCACACACTTTTCTGATTGGCTGTGATTTGTTTGTGAGTGCAGAGAGACTCCACCCACACACTCTTCTGATTGGATGTGATTTAGTTGTGAGTGCAGAGAGACTCCGCCCACACACACACTTTTCTGATTGGCTGTGATTTGTGAGTGCAGAGAGACTCCGCCCACACACTTTTCTGATTGGCTGTAATTTAGTTGTGAGTGCAGAGAGACTCCGCCCCCACACACACTTTTCTGATTGGCTGTGATTTAGTTGTGAGTGCAGAGAGACTCCGCCCACACGATCTTCTGATTGGCTGAGATTTGTTTGTGAGTGCAGAGAGACTCCGCCCACACACTCTTCTGATTGGATGTGATTTAGTTGTGAGTGCAGAGAGACTCCGCCCCCACACATAATTTTCTGATTGGCTGTAATTTAGTTGTGAGTGCAGAGAGACTCCACCCCCACACACAATTTTCTGAATGGCTGTAATTTAGTTGTGAGTGCAGAGAGACTCCGCCCACACACTTTTCTGATTGGCTGTAATTTAGTTGTGAGTGCAGAGAGACTCCGCCCACACACTTTTCTGATTGGCTGTAATTTAGCTGTGAGTGCAGAGAGACTCCGCCCACACGATCTTCTGATTGGCTGAGATTTAGTTGTGAGTGCAGAGAGACTCCGCCCACACACTCTTCTGATTGGCTGTGATTTAGTTGTGAGTGCAGAGAGACTCCGCCCACACACTCTTCTGATTGGCTGTGATTTAGTTGTGAGTGCAGAGAGACTCCGCCCACACACTCTTCTGATTGGGTGAGATTTAGGATTGATCTGGTGGCGAGTGCGGAGCATTTGTAGTGTTACTCCGCCCACACACTCTTCTGATTGGTTGTTATATGCGAGTTTGACTTGGTTGCGATAGCAGAGAGACCCCGCCCACACACTCCTCTGATTGGTTGTGAGTGCAGAGACTCCGCCCACAAACTCTTCTGATTGGCTGTGTTTTTTGATTGATTTTGATATCTTATAGTGTGGTGTGGACGAACAAATTGCTTGTCACTGGAATCTTATCGCATGGCGTAATGATGATGGCATGATTTGGACGGTGTTACTCCAGCTTCACCGTCCGTCCCCTAAAATATCGGACTGTAGAAACTCTGGATGACTTAGACCGCATCCGTTCCCATTCACGTCATTGTTTAATTTAGTCTGTATATCAGAAACCAAACAAAAAACAGCAGTGACAGCTGGGGCCTTTACCGAGTAATACCTCTCTTTCTCTCTCAGTCACTCTCTCTCTCTTTCCAGCAACGCTCAGCCAGAAAACACAGAGCTCAAGAGTTTGGGAAACACGGGCGGTTTTATGAGAAAAGAGTCTGTTATGATTACATTAAAATATCTGAACAATATTTTTCATATTCCATATTTCTTTCTGTTTCCATCTATCTATAGGTCTGTTTTTGTATCCATCCATCTTCCTTTGTTTGTTCGTTTTATCCATCTGTCCATTCATCTGATCTTTTCTCTATCTGTCCGTCATCCATCCATCCATCCATCGTTTGTTTGTTCTATTGTCTGTCTTTTCATCCGTCCTTCTATCTATCTTTCTCTCCATCCATCATTAATTTGTTCTATCTTCTATCTGTCAGTCTGTCCTTCTATCTATATTTCTACATATCTATCTTTCTGGCCATCATCCATCCATCATTTTCAGTTCATTTTATCTATCTATCTATCTATCTATCTATCTATCTATCTATCTATCTATCTATCTATCTATCTATCTATCTATCTATCTATCTATCTATCTATCTATCTATCTATTTGTTCTATCATCCATCATTTTCAGTTCATTTTATCCATCTATCTATCAGTTTGTTCTATCATCCATCCATCATTTTCAGTTCATTTTATCCATCTATCTATCCATCTATCTATCCATCTATCCATCCATCCATCCATCCATCCATCCATCCATCCATCCATCCATCCATCTATCTGTTTGTTCTATCTATCAGTTTGTTCTATCATCCATCATTTTCAGTTCATTTTATCTATCTATCTATCTATCTATCTATCTATCTATCTATCTATCTATCTATCTATCTATCTATCTATCTATCATCTATCAGTTTGTTCTATCTATCCATCCATCTGCTGATTCTCTTGACAGACATTGCTGTTCTAGTTAACAATTTACACTTATATGCATTTAATTTCAATTAATTCTACTTCTTTGCATTTAAATTCCAAAGCCTTTTCAATGTTTTTAATTACACTTTTTTCTTTTTTCAGAACCAAATGAAAACCAGACCTCAAGACTAGAGCACCGAACACATGAATCCCATCTTACTTCACGCAGTTCCAGTAAAGGTTCATAACACGACAGAGTAACGTCTAATCTATGAAGGGTGAAGGTGAAGCGCGTCTCGTTAATGAACCGGTAAAGGCGTCAGAAGGTCACGCAGATGTTCGCAGATGTTCGTACCTTGCGTGAGCAGCTGCAGGGTCCGCACTTCTTCTCTGACGCGGAGCTGGAGCACCTGCTGAAGGATGAACTGTCTCTGGCTCTCCTGCATGATGCCCATGCGCTCCAACTTCCTGTCGGTGAGCCTCATCAGTGCCCGACCTGCACACACACACACACACACACACACACACCTGGCTTTACAAAGAAGAATGCATGACCTATTGCACATTTATAAATAATACAATGTCAAAACTCATTTAAATCATAGCTGCAAATGTCCTTTATTATCCAGGCCTTTGTGTAAAAACGGATTAAGTATTATAATAACCCACATTACAAGAATATATCGCAATTAGTGATATGGACTGGAAATTGTTCCTCCAGCTAGAAATACGATCAAGGTCAGATGAAGTTCACGGCTATTTTTAATCATCGCCTCACAAATGCTCTCCTCATATCTGCGCTGATAAAAGTCATCACAGAGCCTGTCAACGCCTGCCGTTCCTGCACAATAAAGTTACAGCCTTTAGGTGCCGAAGCAGGAAGGCTCCTGATGCAGTTACACCGCCATGACAACTGTTAATTCGGTTGTTTTTCGTGAACGAGAGCAAACGCGGTATCATTATCTGCAGTATTCAGATGGAGCACGGCACAGTTTTGGGTGATTACGCTGCATTATGCGTGCGGATGCTCGGCTCCTGTCACTCGCTCCTGTAATGGTCTTGTCTTTAAAGCGCAGCATGTCTCCAGTGAAGGGAAAAGCTGTGCATAACTGGGGGAAAAAGCCACTAACAGCTCGCCAAACAAACCATTTCCCTGACCCTCACCCACTGGACGGCATTTCATGCGCTAATGCAAAAAACTGTGAATTCAAAAGGACAAAGAGGAACAAATAGGAGAAATTAAGAAGCATTATTTATCAGTAAAATACAGCCTGTAAAATGTCAGGAAATTACAATAATGGGAAAGGCAAAAAATAAATAAATAAAGCATGTTGTTTCATACTTAAAACATGATGAATGAAAAATATACATGTGAAATAATTAAGGACTTTTCATTTTTTATTTAAAAATAATACTTTAAAATTAAGCTGCACAATATATAATGAAAACAATAGTTTTGTGTGTGTGTGTGTGTGTATATATATAAACTTAATTTTAGATTATTTTTTAAAAATAGAAATGTTTTTATATATATATATAAACTTAATTTTAGATTATTTTTAAAAAATAGAAATGTTTATATAAATATAAATATATATATATATATATATATATATAAATTGGTAAATGATAAAGTAGTTTTTAGAAAATAAAAATGTTATTTATATAAACATTTTATATACATATATACATTTTAAATTATTTTTAAAAATAGAAATGTTTAAATTACATATATATATATATATATATATATATATATATATATATATATATATATATATATCTTGGTAGTCTCTCGGTTTCCGAGGATGACATTTTCTTTGTGCAATCATCTACGGTGTGCTCTCAAGTGGCTCCGTAGCCCGAAGTCCGAAGCGCAAAGTCTGTTGCAGCAGGGGCAAGGGACGCCAGTGGTTGAAGATGGGGCAGCAGCAGCTCTGTGTCGCCGCTCGCGTGCAGCTGCTTGGCGGCGGCGGCGGTCGTCTTCGAAAGAAGTGGCAGCTTGTTCGGTGAGCGCTCTCCAAGTAGTTCTGTCAGTGGCGGCAGGCTCCAGCTCTTTTGGTTTCAGGCCAGTCCATTTGAGATTGGCTTTAAGCTGGTCCTTGTAGCGCTTCTTTGGGCGGCCTTGTTTCCTGGTTCCAGAGGCCAGCTCGCCGTAGAACACCTGCCTTGGTATTCGCTGGGAGTTCATGCAGATGACATGGCCGGACCAACGCAGTTGGGATCTGAGGATCGTGGTTTCGATGCTGGTGAGGTTCGCTTTATCGAGGACTTCCTGGTTAGACACCCTGTCCTGCCAACGGATCCTCATGATGGACCGGAGGGAGCGTTGATGGAATTGTTCCAACTGCTTCATGTGCTTCCGGTACAGTGTCCACGTTTCACAGCCATACAGGAGGGAGGTGAGAACCACTGCTCTGTAGACTTTGAGCTTGGTGGCAAGAGTGACACCGCTGTGCTGTAAAACTTTAGATCGCAGTCTTCCAAGTGCCTGGCTAGCCTTCTGGATCCTGGCATTGATTTCCTGGTCCAGAGTTCCGTCACTTGAGATGGTGCTGCCCAAGTATTTGAAGGTGCTGACGTTGGCAAGCTGCGTGCCGTCAATGGTGATGCACGGCTGGTTGAATGTAGAACCCGGTGCCGGCTGGAACAATACTTCTGTCTTACTGAGGCTGATCGTCAGTCCAAACAGCTTTGTTGCAGTGGAGAACCTGTCCACGATGGTTTGCAGATGATTCTCCTGGTGGGCCATGAGGGCGCAGTCGAAGAGAGCTTCAAGGATTAGTCTTTCAAGCGTTTTTGTTTTGGCGGCCAAGCGACGGAGGTCGAACAGTGATCCGTACAGGCGGTATTTGAGGTACACGCCTAGGTTCAGATCTCTCACTGCATGTAATAGTACCTGGGTGAAGAAGAGGTTGAACAGTACTGGGGCGAGGACGCAGCCTTGTTTGACGCCGTTAGAGATGTTGAAGCGGTCCGAAGACTCTCCTCCCGATAGGACCTCTCCTGTCATGTTGTTGTGAAATAGTTGGATCAGTTTCACAAATTTTGCTGGACAGCCGAGCTTGCCGAGGATGATCCACAAGGCTTCTCTGTTCACCGTGTCGAATGCCTTCGTCAGGTCTATGAAGATGGTGTAGAGATGCAGGTTCTGCTCAAGGCACTTCTCTTGTATCTGCCTCACCGTGAAGACCATGTCAATGGTGCTGCGGTCCGGGCGGAAGCCGCACTGAGACTCAGGGAGGTTCTGCTCAGAGACAGATGTTAGGAGTCTGTTGAGCATGACGCGGGCAAGAATCTTTCCGGCAATTGAGAGAAGCGATATGCCTCTGTAGTTGCCGCATACTGATCGGCTGCCTTTGTTCTTATACAGGGCAACAATGGAGGCGTCTCGGAGTTCTGCTGGCATGTCTTCCTCTTCCCAGATACTTGACAGAACTGATTGGAATGTTTGCAGGGCCTCTCCGCTCAAGGCTTTGAACAGCTCGGCTGGAATTCCGTCCTTCCCGGCTGCTTTGCCTGCGCTCATCTGCTTGGTGGCCTTCTGGATTTCTTCCAAGGAGGGAAGGTCACCCAAATGGTTGAGGATGGGGTTTTGGGGGATTAGGTCAAGGGCTGCCTGGTCAACTGACGATGGAAAGTTGAGAAGCTGGCTGAAGTGATCTTTCCACCTCTCGTTGATGCCTTGCTTATCCTTGATAAGGGTGACACCATCAGAGGAGAGTAGAGGGGTTATACCAGATTTTGACGGGCCGTGGATGGTCTTTAGGGCACCAAAAAACTGCTTAGAGTCATATATATATATATATATATATATATAAATAAAACACAGCATTATCAATAATTGTAAATTATTATTGTTTATATTATTATTTAAAAAAAGGTTAATGATATTGGAAAATTACGATTTGTTTCTAATTGATATTGATCAGAAATCACTCGAAAAATTATAATAATGTTATACTGTTGATATTTCAATCAACACTTTATAAAATCTAAACGTTTACATTTGCAAGGCATAAAAATAAAAATGCATGATGATAAAAAGTAAATCTTCAAATCTACACATGCATTTTATTATCCGATGCAATTCGGTTTCTCAATTAAATGTAAGCGTTTGAGGACATTCAGATATTTCTAGCGGGAAACAAGGCAGATAGTGATGAAGAACAGATTGTTTTTCAGTAAAAACAGAGACGAACGTGGCATTTTCTAAAGAGAAATAATGAAACAAAGTAATACAAGCACAGTCGGGAAAAAACCTTTTCATTTCTGATCAACTGGAACCGTTTCATATTTCGATGCCATCTATATTTCTAAATAGAATATCGAGGCGCTATGAGCACAGATGGGCTTCTTTAGTCATGCAACATTAGAAGCAGAAAATTGGCGTGTGTGTGAGTGTGTGTGAGGCGTGTAGGTTGAGGTGATCGGGGTGAGGTATTTTAGTGTGTTGGTGGAGCGCCAAACTCTCCCTTCATCTGCAGAAGCTCAGCGTGTCTCCTCTCCGAGTGTTTGACTGAGAAGATGAGTCAAAGAGTGTGAAAACAGGAAAGAAAATCAGAGGAGGAGACGTATACAGATGGAGAAGAGTTACAAATGTGCGCGCATGAGAAGAAACGGGAGATGCGCCATTGTAAAGAAGTAACGGTCCAATAAAAACACTGTCGACGAAACTCAGCGGGAAGAAGGGGTCAGCGGGTGACAGCTGTCTCAGAGAGATACGAGTCTGAGAGCATGAAATATTGTGTACTGTATAAACAACACATTGCACAACGTCTATTGTGCAAATGACACTGATTACACGGAAATATCTTCTAAAAAAGGGCAATACTTTTGAGACGGCAGCCGAACGAAACACTTCAGATTACCTTAAAGCTTCATGTGTGATGCATTTAAACGCAAATCATAAGATCTATAATGTTATTTAAATTCACATTCTTGCATTTATCAGACGCTTTCAAGAAACACATTGACATTCTAATCAGCTCTTGCTTTCCCTGGGAATCGAACCCATGACCTTGATGTTGCAAGCGCCGCTCTCTGGAACCACAGGACTTTAATAATACATTTAAGTAGTAGTGCGTTCTGATGAAACATGCATTATACTAATCTAGCACTGGATTTCACATCAGCATGCGCTCATTCGCTCTCTTTCTCCCTACGGTTGCTGGACTGATCTTAAATCTCTCTCTCCCTCCCTCTCTTTCACTCGAGGGACTCGTCCTTCCACATGTGAACCAAAAGCCTGGCTAATTACTGCTCCAACAACCAGGAGAGATGACGGACAGGAGGAGAGGAAAGAGGGAGCCTATAAAGATGGAAATTAACCTCGATTTCTCAGACAAAACTCTCCTGGAGAACAAGCAGGACGGCTCTTGAGAAACACTGAGGCGCTCGGGCTGGAGAGGGAAACTCCTCAGGTGATTCTGTGGCATACTTCACATAGCTGAAGCGCAGCTGCATTCACGAGTCCTGAGAGGACCTTTCATTCTCTCTCTCTCTCTCTCTCTCTCTCTATAGAAGCCCCTCAAACTAACACAGAGAGTAAGAGAGTACGAGCACTGCCAAGTGCGTCCCTCCGCAGATCCACACAGAGATTCATCCAACAGGCAGATTATGCTGCCAAATCACCTACTTTACATGGCCGAGAACCAACGACTAAATGAAAAATGCCAGTGAGAACAGATTTAAATCTGTGAATCTGATACTGAACCGAAATTCACTGTAATATATATATATATATACATACATACAAAATATATATAAAACTATACAAAATAATCCAATAGACACACTCACACACACACAAACAGATACACACAAACATACGCACCCACACACACACGTATATATATATACACAAATACATATTCATACATATACACACACGTATATATGCACACAAATATATATTCATACACATACACACACACACGTATATATACACACAAATATATATTCATACACATACACACACACGTATATATACACACAAATATATATTCTTACACACACACACGTATATATACACACAAATATATATTCATACACATACACACACGTATATATACACACAAATATATATTCTTACACACACACACACGTATATATACACACAAATATATATTCTTACACATACACACACACACACACACGTATATATACACACAAATATATATTCTTACACATACACACACACACGTATATATACACACAAATATATATTCATACACATACATACACGTATATATACACACAAATATATATTCTTACACACACACACACGTATATATACACACAAATATATATTCTTACACATACACACACACACACACGTATATATACACACAAATATATATTCATACACATACATATACACACAAATATATATTCGTACACACACACACGTATATATACACACAAATATATATTCATACACATACACACACGTATATATACACACAAATATATATTCATACACATACACACGTATATATACACACAAATATATATTCTTACACACACACACACGTATATATATACACAAATATATATTCATACACATACATACACACAAATATATATTCTTACACATACACACACGTGTATACATACACAAATATATATTCATACACATACACACACGTATATTTACACACAAATATATATTCTTACACATACACACACGTATATATACACACAAATATATATTCTTACACATACACACACGTATATATACACACAAATATATATTCTTACACACACACACACACACGTATATATACACACAAATATATATTCTTACACACACACACACACACACACACACACACGTATATATACACACAAATATATATTCATACACATACACACACGTATATATACACACAAATATATATTCATACACATACACACGTATATATACACACAAATATATATTCTTACACACACACACACACACATATATATACACACAAATATATATTCATACACATACATACACACAAATATATATTCTTACACATACACACACACACACACACGTATATATACACACAAATATATATTCATACACATACATACACGTATATATACACACAAATATATATTCATACACATACACACACACGTATATATACACACAAAAATATATTCATACACACACACACACACACACACGTGTATATACACACAAATATATATTCATACACATACACACACGTATATATACACACAAATATATATTCATACACATACACACATGTATATATACAAACAAATATATATTCATACACACACACACGTAAATATACACACAAATATATATTCTTACACACACACACACGTATATATACACACAAATATATATTCATACACATACACACACGTGTATACATACACACACGTATATATACACACAAATATATATTCTTACACATACACACACGTATATATACACACAAATATATATTCTTACACATACACACACACGTATATATATATACACAAATATATATTCATACACATACACACACGTATATATACACACAAATATATATTCTTACACATACACACACACACACGTATATATACACACAAATATATATTCTTACACATACACACACGTATATATATACACAAATATATATTCTTACACATACACACACACACACGTATATATACACACAAATATATATTCTTACACACACACACACGTATATATATACACAAATATATATTCATACACATACACACACGTATATATACACACAAATATATATTCATACACATACACACACGTATATATACACACAAATATATATTCATACACATACATACACGTATATATACACACAAATATATATTCTTACACACACACACACGTATATATATACACAAATATATATTCATACACATACACACACGTATATATACACACAAATATATATTCATACACATACATACACGTATATATACACACAAATATATATTCTTACACATACACACACACACACGTATATATACACACAAATATATATTCTTACACACACACACACGTATATATATACACAAATATATATTCATACACATACACACACGTATATATACACACAAATATATATTCATACACATACATACACGTATATATACACACAAATATATATTCATACACATACATACACGTATATATACACACAAATATATATTCATACACATACACACACACGTATATATACACACAAAAATATATTCATACACACACACACACACACACACGTGTATATACACACAAATATATATTCATACACATACACACACGTATATATACACACAAATATATATTCATACACATACACACACGTATATATACAAACAAATATATATTCATACACATACACACACGTAAATATACACACAAATATATATTCTTACACACACACACACACACACACACGTATATATACACACAAATATATATTCTTACACACACACACACGTATATATATACACAAATATATATTCATACACATACACACACGTATATATACACACAAATATATATTCATACACATACATACACGTATATATACACACAAATATATATTCTTACACATACACACACACGTATATATATACACAAATATATATTCATACACATACACACACGTATATATACACACAAATATATATTCTTACACATACACACACACACACGTATATATACACACAAATATATATTCTTACACACACACACACATATATATATACACAAATATATATTCATACACATACACACACGTATATATACACACAAATATATATTCATACACATACATACACGTATATATACACACAAATATATATTCATACACATACATACACGTATATATACACACAAATATATATTCATACACATACACACACACGTATATATACACACAAAAATATATTCATACACACACACACACACACACACGTGTATATACACACAAATATATATTCATACACATACACACACGTATATATACAAACAAATATATATTCATACACATACACACACGTAAATATACACACAAATATATATTCTTACACACACACACACACACACACACACACGTATATATACACACAAATATATATTCATACACATACACACACGTGTATACATACACACACGTATATATACACACAAATATATATTCTTACACATACACACACGTATATATACACACAAATATATATTCTTACACATACACACACACGTATATATATACACAAATATATATTCATACACACACACACACGTATATATACACACAAATATATATTCTTACACATACACACACACACACGTATATATACACACAAATATATATTCTTACACATACACACACACACACGTATATATACACACAAATATATATTCTTACACATACACACACACACACGTATATATACACACAAATATATATTCTTACACATACACACACACACACGTATATATACACACAAATATATATTCTTACACATACACACACGTATATATACACACAAATATATATTCTTACACATACACACACACGTATATATATACACAAATATATATTCTTACACATACACACACACACGTATATATACACACAAATATATATTCTTACACATACACACACACACACGTATATATACACACAAATATATATTCATACACATACACACACGTGTATATATACACACATACGCACACACACATATAGACACGTATATATACACACAAATATATATATATATATACACACATACACACACACACACGTACATGCGCGCGCACACACATACACACACACTCACGCACGTATATACATACACACGGACACATACATACATACACATACACACACGTACACACACACACACACACACACCTACTCACTCACACACACAGTTATACATACACACGCACACA
Source organism: Rhodeus uyekii (assembly GCA_037043235.1). NCBI lineage: Eukaryota > Metazoa > Chordata > Actinopteri > Cypriniformes > Acheilognathidae > Rhodeus > Rhodeus uyekii. The sequence goes on from JAWRVZ010000315.1 coordinate 409,119, forward strand.
CACATCACTCATAGATATATACAGAACCATAAACGTGACGTACAAACATGTAGAAGAAGAAATTAGGACGAGTCCTGCAACAGATTATCTTATCGTTCCTATTGGACGTCCCTGGAACAACTCAAGTCCAAATCCCTGACGGAGACTGAACTGATATCACTACTGGACTGTCCTGCTGCTGGAACCATATTGATCAGTGGATTAGAGAACAATAGCATCTGGCGTTTAATCAAGAGAGGGCAGACAGTGAGAGTTACACAGATGAACAGAACGCACACATGCTGAGCGACGTTCATTTGTCTCCGCATGTATTGATCATGAATATAAGTTCTTCTAAATGACTTCAAGGAGTAATACTCAGTGTAATATGAGAGCAGTTCAAGTGTGTAAAAGTTAAAATACTTTTCCATATCCAAGATACAGGTGATCTCAACCAGCAGCCTGACCGGCTCAACCAATCGCGTGAGTGAGTGGGGGCGGGGCTTATAATGGTTAGACCAATAGCAAACAGAGATGAATGTTTCAGAAACCTCTTTGATGTTAATTGTTGCAATTCCAGTTGTGGCTCTAGAGGTGGAGAAATGTACCTTCAGCTTTCATAACATTCATTTGGGGAAATGAGCACTAAAAATTAAAAACATCTTTAAATAAGTCAATAAATCTTGTTTTATTCTTCTAGATAAATGAGCTCATCTAGAACTAAAAGTAAAAGATTATTTTGCTTGTTTTGAGAAAACATAAGTTGAATCTTCTTGTAAAAATGCCCAATTCTGGTGATTCTTTAAACGAATGAAGGATGTTTTTAAAGTGACGGTATATTTTGTCTCGGTTCTTCCTGAAATCACAAATTTCAAGACATATTTTCTTATTTTAAGAGCAAAATGATTCTTATTTTTAGGAAACAATGTTTGCACATTCTGACACAAAGATTTATAATATTATGATCCAATGAACTTTACATTTATTAAAAACCAACCACAAATTAAAAGAAAAGCTTGATTTGTGTATTTCTGCATTGGTTTCATCATTTGTGCTGCTTGAATCTAGTTATAATATCTACATTTCTGCAGCTTTTCTTGTTTTAAGATGGAGATCCCGCCATGCCTTTTCCACACGACAGGCACATTTGGAAAGACACTATAGCAAAATCCGATGCTTTGCCTTAGGCCTCCATTTCCCCTGAATGCAAATCTCCAGCATTATCAAGATCCTCATTACACTCTATCCAGAAAAACGTCAGTTTTCTGAGAGTCATCTGCTTTATCCTTCTCCATGCAAACCACTCATCCATCAGAACATGGCTATTTCCTCTTTTATGGCTTATAACCATAGGCGGAGTTTCACTTTTGTGCTTGGGGGGGCACCAACCGGGCCAGCCAGACCACGAACTCAGATTTTTTTAATATCATATTTATATATTATTCATTCTACATATAAAATACATTTACAATGAACAATGACTTTATACCAGTGCTTCTCAATTATTTTTCTATCCCGCCCCCCTAGGAAGAGGTAAAAATTTACCTCCCCCCATTTTGGAACTTTCGCCTTATTGTTTCCATGGCAACGCGTCATGCTTGTCACCTGACATACCGCAGTACAAAAAGCGCTGTATAATAGATCATTCAAAATAGTCACCAACTTTTTGGCTCAACTTGTTGAAACCTAAAATAAATCTTATGTGGTTGAAAACACTGAATAGTTGTGATAAATGACAAGCTCTGAACGCGTCTATTTTTTGGATCAGTGCCAGATATTGCGTGAAAACACGTGTGAATTTAGTGGTTGATCACGTGACACACATGAACGTGTGATCGTACATGTCAAAGGATGAGAGGACGGTTATCTAAACTTCATATCTGCTGCTCTTGTTCAGTGCAAGAAAACCTACTCCCTGGCAAAAAAAAGCATGTACCCCAGGGTAACGCGCGCCCCCCCCCCCCCCAGGGGGTTCTTCTTCGTTCCGATTAAAGTTCATAAACACAGCCTCCCTTGACCTGTCATAGAACTACTTCAGACATTACAATATCTTACCTAATGCAGAAGAAGCCGCCTCTTTTTCCGAGATGCGTAGATGTCCACTGTCTTCTCTTCTGATAGATTTGACACTTTTAGTAGTGGATTTATTAAAAAAACGACTAATGCCCATTTTGTTTATTCAGCGCGTAAAACAGACCGAGAAGAGCGTCCACTCACATACTGCGATACTTTGAGATTCGCAAATCGCGGGAGAATGTAATAAAGCTACAGTAATAAAAAATTAAATACAGTAATTAAAAATTAATTAGCCATATCTTACTCATTCTATACACAGAACTAATAAGATAAGACAAATAAAACGAGAAAATATGAATTCTGTAATAACCAAAAAATATTTAAAGCACAAGGCAGGCATTAATTGGATCTGGTCTGGGGGGGGCAGTGATCCCCCCAGCCCCCCCCCCCCCCCCCCCCCCCCCAAACTCCGCCTATGCTTATAACAGCTATAAAACGCTTGCAGAGCGAGTGATCACAGTCGCATTATTAATTGTTAATGTGGCCATCAAAAGACCAGCACCCCTCATCCTCCAGAATCCTTCAAAACACAAAAATTGCGGTCGTTTCATTCAATCCACATCATGTTCTTATCCTGCAACATCACCGCAATTCAATCTGATGTTACTTCTCCATCCTTCTCCACTGAATACTGAAAAATTGATCTGATGGCTCTGAATTGCATCCCTGCAGAACACTGCAATTTCAGATGCTCATGCCTCATCATCCGCTGGCGGGAATCACCGAGGCTGAAGCTGCCGATCCGTGAAGACGTCGCACTGAATCCCAAACACACACGACTGCCGGCCGGAAGCGCTTCGATCCAGAGCTCTGGGGCCGCGCGACGCTGGGATTGTGCAGATTATTCAGAAATGATTTTTGCTGTAATAATAAAAGGGTCGGTAAAGTTCTGTTGTTTCTCATTTCCGAGAGTCAAAATCCTTTGGTATTACATTAATTACAGTTCTAATGCAAGCAAGAGGAGGATATTTTCGATTCGGTCTCAGATGATTAACTCATTCAGCAATAATATTTCTGTATACGTTATAATTGTTGTTTTTAAGATATAATGACCCTACATGTTTGATACAACCATCAAATTATGAGGAAAATTGTGTTTTTTTTATATGAGGCAAGAACAAACACAAAACGATGCATTAAAAAAATGCAATGAAAAATAAAAAGCTTAACGCATACATTGACAAAAACATCATCCCTTATTAATATTTCACTGGTTCTCTTTTGTTTTGCATGCATTCATAACTTGTATCTTTGGAATATAATTATGCTTGATTGATGTTTAGCATCACAAATGAAAGAAGCACAACTACGCAATTAACACAACTACGTTTGTACGTCCGTTACTTTTCACCAGCGGTAATATATATATATATAATATATAAGAATAGCAGAGTCCATAACACAACTACAGTAATGCCTTGAGATATGAGCATAATCCATTCCAGGACGAGCTTAATACTGGTGAATCACTCGTTGCCCCCGGTAACCCCCGCTGTAAAACCAAGCTGCCTCTAGTGGAGATCATATGCAATTACCCATAAATGAGGAGCTTGAGCTGCTGCGAGTGCTGAACACCTCTAGCGTCTGGAAGCTGCTCGTATCTCAAACATTTACTCTTATCTCAAAGCACAAATTCCTTGAAGGCTTGCTCGTATCTCGGAATACTTGTATGTCAGGACGCTCGTATCTCAAGGTATACAGCACAGTCGTTGGAATCACTTTCAGAATAGTAGTTAGTTTCCAGCAGATAAACGAATGAAGAGCATTTAAATCGGCAGATGGTTCACTGAGAATAAACAGCTTTGTGCATTGCAGTGGATTCTAATATAGATATTTTATAGCCTACAATGTCATTTGTCACTGGACAGCAAACCAAAACTGAGTAAATAAATCATTACGCAGTTTAGAGATGGGATTGTGTGTTTATAGAGGGTGTCGCATCAGTCGATGAGTAGCTTGATTTTATTACATTTTTTTCTTCATGTTCTTCTTTGTTTACTGTATAATGTTGCTGTTTAATCCTGTTTAAGTTCTTCTTTATATCAGAGTCAGTGTTTCTGAACTCCTGAAACGCCTTCATTGAATCTTGAGTTTCTTCCGGGAACAAACACTCACAATATTCCTCATTATCATAATTCATGCGCAGAATAAAGGGGCGGGGCTTGAGTGAGTGAGTCGTGTGTTGAAACTGGTGGTTATGGGAAGGGGCGGGACATTTCCCAAACACACTGGAAGCTCTCGACCAATCACAACACACCGATCCAGCCGACCAATCAGAGCACAGTGTGCTTTCAGAAGGAGGAGCTTCATAGAGACAGGAACTAAACAGAGTGTTTCTGACAGACTGGGAAGAGACGAATATGGGGAAAATAACCAACATTCAAGCAGGAAAACCTGCTCTAGTGGAAACAAACACAAGGGCATAATATATGGCCTCCTTAAGATCTATTAATATCTTTTTTAAAAGAGCCATTTCAACAAATATCAGACGTCCAATTTTACAGCATGTAATTTTCACATTGAAAATGAAACTAATAAATATATAAATTTGCTGTAATGAAAATGTCAGCTGAAGGATCATAAAACGCCCAAGACCACCAGTGTGTTGCCTGATGGGAATCTCCTTTACATGAGTTGTTTATAACTCTTATTAAAGTCAAATAAATACACACCCCGCAGCCGTGAGCCAGAACCCGGACCGTCCAGCGCCAGAAGACACAGAACATCCCAGCCGGATTCATTTATCCTGTCAGTCTGTCAAACTTTCCTTTCTTCCCCGTGAAACCGCAGAGCGCGAGCCAGTGATCACGAAACAGGAGGATTTAGATCCACAGCGTGATCTGAAGATGCTGCCACCGGTTTAAAACAAGCCGCCAATTCCCACACCAGTTTTCCAGCATCGCTGTGAACCTTCGTTCAAAGATGCTCAGAAATGCAGAGCACATTTCTCACACAATTACAAAGAAACAGCAAGTAATTCTGAACGAAATGTGAAACGGAGAGTTTTAATGGTACGTTCTAGCAAAATGTACTCTACTAAACACTATATTCACAGCGCACAATTCAGTTATTCGGATCAAACGCAATATTTTGTTGCTCGTTCATGTGACTTCATGTGCCACAAATGAGACTGAATATGCAACATTTCTAAACTGACCTGTATGCCTAAAACATTATATTATTATGATTTATGAAAGATACAAATCAAGTGTTTATTGTTGTTTGTGTTTAATGTGCTTTCAAATAAACCTTGTGTAACTTCATCGTTCGACAGCATTGCTGAGTACTTTCTCTTTAAAACGGCAGAGAACCAAAAACACGGCGTTTCATACATTACAAACATGTAACCAATCCCGTCTCGAGGGGGCGGGGCTTCCGCATATCATTAACTCTTCTCTGATGAACTGTATGCTTTTTCTCTGCTGATGTTTCTGATGTTCAAAGCATTTCTAAAGATGATGATCGTTAGTAGGAAGACTGAGAGGATGACTAATTTGCATATTCAATGAGAACAATGAGAAGCAGGATTCAATTGCAACTCTCTTTTAAAAAAAAAAAAGCTAAACAAAGGACTAGGAAAACAAAACGGCATTCTTGTGCGCACGCACGCACGCACGCACGCACGCACGCACACACACACCAAACAATATCAATGATCAACAAAAACATGAGAACACAGGAGGGTTTTATACACGAGGAACACCCGGCGAGACTAACGAGGGGAGTAATTGACAAAACAGGAATGACACAAGAAGTGCAAAAGAAGGTAACAGGAAGTGAAACAACACGACAGCGATTTGCGATTTGCATACTGCAAGTTTTTTTCT
>JAWRVZ010000315.1:420000-445000 GCA_037043235.1 Rhodeus uyekii
ACACACTCTAACACACACACACACACACACTCATACACTCTCAATCACACTCACACACACACTACGTCTCACATACACACACACACTCATACACACACACTCTCATATACACACACACACTCTAACACACACACACACACTCATACACTCTCAATCACACTCACACACACACACACACTACGTCTCACATACACACACACACTCGCCCACTCACTCACTCACACACACACACACACACTCTCAATCACACTCACACACACACACACTACGTCTCACATACACACACACACACTCTCTCTCTCACACACACACACACATTCCGTCTCAAACTCTTACACACTCTCAAACTCTCTCTCTCTCACACACACTCATACACACACACTCTCACACTCTCTCTCTCTCTCTCTCTCTCTCTCTTTCTCTCTCTCTCTCTCTCAGACACACACTCATACACACACTCTCATACACAAACACACACACACACACACACACTCACACACTCAATCTCATACACACACACACACTCTCACACACACACTTTCTCACAATCTCTCTCTCTCGCTCACACACACACTCTCTCAAACTCTCTCTCTCTCTCACACACACACATACACACACACTTTCTCAAACTCTCTCTGAAACATTTACACACAAACTCTCACACACTCAATCTCACACACACACTCACTTACTCACTCATTCTCTTGCTCACACACACAAACTCTCTCTCTCTCTCACACACACACACACACACACACACACACACACACACACACACACACACACACACGTCACAGTCATTCCGTCCTTGGTATAATTAGACGATTCAAGAATTTGCATGTTACTATAGCAACAAAGCATGATGATTTGAAGATATGAATGCAGAATGCCGGAGAATCATCATCAACAAACTCAAGAGGCTCATGACTCGAGCGGCTGATCGATATTAGCTGTGATTATTATAAAGCTTCAATGAAAACGACAAAATGCACTTTCATTATTTTACAGTGTGATGGAAGAAAGACTGGAGGAACTCGTTCACAGCTTCCCTGTTTCTCAAATGCACAGCAAATATAATAATAACTGGAGTTTAATAAGACAGAGGTTTGAATCAGAGTGATGCAGGAAGTGTGTGTTACAGCGCCATCTGCTGGTTAAATACAACACTCTGATAACAGTGAGATTAAAAAACTGAAGATTTTTTACGTTTAATGTTCATTTTAGATTAAAAAAAAATAGTTGAAATATAGTGTTTTTAGTTTATTTTTTAAAATAATTTTTTTATATAATATTTCTGTTCAGGTTTATATGATTGTTTATTTCTAGTTAATAATTAGTATTTCACCTTAAACTTTTTTCAGTTTATCGCCAAGGAAACATTTCCAACGTTTGTTTAGTTGAGGTTTAAATCAATTAACATTAATATATGTTTTTAAGTACAATTTTGAAACCCAACGGTTGTATTTGACCATATTGTTGCAAACACTGAAACAACAACTGTAATTATCTCCCGTTTTTATTATTTTAATTGACATTTATTTGAATATTTATGCTATATATTCACATAGAAAACAGCTGTTTTACACTGATATAATATTACACTGTTTTACTGTATTTATCATCTAATAAATTCAGCTTTAATCACAGGAATAAATGACACTTTACTATATATTCACATAGAAAACAGCTGTTTTACACTGATATAATATTACACTGTTTTACTGTATTTATCATCTAATAAATTCAGCTTTAATCACTGGAATAAATGACACTTTACTATATATTCACATAGAAAACAGCTGTTTTACACTGATATAATATTACACTGTTTTACTGTATTTATCATCTAATAAATTCAGCTTTAATCACAGGAATAAATGACACTTTACTATATATTCACATGGAAAACAGATGTTTTACACTGATATAATATTACACTGTTTTACTGTATTTATCATCTAATAAATTCAGCTTTAATCACAGGAATAAATGACACTTTACTATATATTCACATAGAAAACAACTGTTTTACACTGATATAATATTACACTGTTTTACTGTATTTATCATCTAATAAATTCAGCTTTAATCACAGGAATAAATGACACTTTACTATATATTCACATAGAAAACAGCTGTTTTACACTGATATAATATTACACTGTTTTACTGTATTTATCATCTAATAAATTCAGCTTTAATCAAAGGAATAAATGACACTTTACTATATATTCACATAGAAAACAGCTGTTTTACACTGATATAATATTACACTGTTTTACTGTATTTATCATCTAATAAATTCAGCTTTAATCACAGGAATAAATGACACTTTACTATATATTCACATAGAAAACAGCTGTTTTACACTGATATAATATTACACTGTTTTACTGTATTTATCATCTAATAAATTCAGCTTTAATCACAGGAATAAATGACACTTTACTATATATTCACATAGAAAACAGCTGTTTTACACTGATATAATATTACACTGTTTTACTGTATTTATCATCTAATAAATTCAGCTTTAATCACAGGAATAAATGACACTTTACTATATATTCACATAGAAAACAGCTGTTTTACACTGATATAATATTACACTGTTTTACTGTATTTATCATCTAATAAATTCAGCTTTAATCACAGGAATAAATGACACTTTACTATATATTCACATAGAAAACAGCTGTTTTACACTGATATAATATTACACTGTTTTACTGTATTTATCATCTAATAAATTCAGCTTTAATCACAGGAATAAATGACACTTTACTATATATTCACATAGAAAACAGCTGTTTTACACTGATATAATATTACACTGTTTTACTGTATTTATCATCTAATAAATTCAGCTTTAATCACAGGAATAAATGACACTTTACTATATATTCACATAGAAAACAGCTGTTTTACACTGATATAATATTACACTGTTTTACTGTATTTATAATCTAATAAATTCAGCTTTAATCACAGGAATAAATGACACTTTACTATATATTCACATAGAAAACAGCTGTTTTACACTGATATAATATTACACTGTTTTACTGTATTTATCATCTAATAAATTCAGCTTTAATCACAGGAATAAATGACACTTTACTATATATTCACATAGAAAACAGCTGTTTTACACGGATATAATATTACACTGTTTTACTGTATTTATCATCTAATAAATTCAGCTTTAATCAAAGGAATAAATGACACTTTACTATATATTCACATAGAAAACAGCTGTTTTACACTGATATAATATTACACTGTTTTACTGTATTTATCATCTAATAAATTCAGCTTTAATCACAGGAATAAATGACACTTTACTATATATTCACATAGAAAACAGCTGTTTTACACTGATATAATATTACACTGTTTTACTGTATTTATAATCTAATAAATTCAGCTTTAATCACAGGAATAAATGACACTTTACTATATATTCACATAGAAAACAGCTGTTTTACACTGATATAATATTACACTGTTTTACTGTATTTATCATCTAATAAATTCAGCTTTAATCACAGGAATAAATGACACTTTACTATATATTCACATAGAAAACAGCTGTTTTACACTGATATAACATAATATACATTAGTGATGTGGAGTGTGAGGTGGTCAGTGATAGTCTCGGCTCCGTTCTCACCCTGGACAGCTCGGATTCGGAGACGGAGCGCTGAGGTGGAGAGCGGCGCTGGAATCCGGGACTCGGGTCCAGAAACCCCAGGCCGTCGTCATCCAGTCCATGATCCACACACACTTCCTCCCGGTGTGATGTCACTTCCTCTGTGCACACCTGGTGGTCGATCCCATTCTGGCTCAGATTGCAGTGGACAGCTGTGGAGAGCGAGAGCGTCAGTGACAGGAAATGACCACGAGGTGGCGCTGTTGTGTGTGAATGTGAAAGGCTGAAGGCAAACGCATGAATGATAAAGGTGTTTTATGAACAAGATTACAGTCATTCAGGCTTATTTGCTCAGTCTTAGAGCTGAAGTGTGTGATGTTTACTGTACTAACAGCAGGAAAGCATCAATGTCATTAAAACCAGTATAATGAATCAGTAATGTGTTACTGTGAGCTCTCACTCAATGCATTTTTTTTTAAATGGACATTTTGCAGAGTCTCCAACACAGTTTCTGTTTTCATCCCTAAAAAGCTACTGAAATATTTCACGCATGAATTTGAAATATGATGATCAGGTTTTTTCGGAAGGTTTATTTGTTCGTCTCTCAATGCATTGCAACATATGTTTGAAAACTTTGGAGCTTTGATCAAAAAACGAAGCATAATTTTACTCACAGAAATTGAAATGTATATGCTATTTATGTCAGAATCTTCTATACTGAAATAAAATCTTGTTGATTTACTTTATAAGCATTGGAATTTTGTCATGTATTGTCACAAATCCTGCATCAATTATTATATTGATCGGTTTGGGTCTGTGAATAATATTATGGGATATTTGTAACAAAGGGACTCACAGGCAGGTATCCAATTGCTTGTCTTTAATAAGAGTAGTCATACGGGCAGATGGTCAGGACAAACTCAGGCTCAGAAAGGCAGGCAGACAGATTCAGGTACGATAATCCAGGCGAGTAGTTGAGACCGGCAGATAACATTCACAAGCGTTAATCCAGGCACAGGTCGGGGCAGGCAAAACAGAATCAATAACGGGTAACGGGTAACGGGTAACGGGTAACGGGTAACGGGTAACGGGTAACGGGTAACGGGTAACGGGTAACGGGTAACAAGGACAGGAATACCCGCTCAGAACGTTAGCAATGCAAAACAAGACTTCACCCTGTGTGCACGGGTAATGGAGTCCTTTATAGTCCAGGTGATAGATAACAGCTGGTGTAACAAACAGTCATAATGGAGTCCAGCTGGTGTGTGCAATCAGTCCAATGTGTGGGTTGCTGGGAAATGTAGTGTGTAGTGTAGTGTCAGTATTTGTGTGAGCTCCCTCTGGTGGCCAGGGAGGGGAGCGCAGAGCTCATATTCATAACAATATGAGAGAAAAAGAGCAAATTTAAAAAAATATATATATTTTTAGTCAATCAGGTTAACTGACATTAAAACAAACCATAAAAAAGTTGTTTTTTTGCTTGAAAAAATTAATGATAAATGAAATAAAATCTATGCAAAACAAACATTTTATTTCAGCTATTTCATTTTAATTTGGACTAAAATAACCCCAAACAATAATAAATAACATTATGTGTGTATATATATATATATATATATGTGTGTGTGTGTGTGTGTGATATATACATATATATATATGTGTGTGTTATATATATATATATATATATATAGCAAAGATAAGTAGATTACAAAAACAAAAAAAGATATAAATTATTACAAATTATATACAAAAAAGACAAAACACATCAAAATGACTAAAACTTTAAAATGAAAATATACAAATATATATATATATAAAAAAAAACAGAATGGGTTGAATGAACTGTGATTGTGTTTCTGACTGTTATTGCACGTCAGACGTTAATAAACATGTTTCACATCGTCCTCTAGATGGCGTGAGACGTTTCTATAATGCATTCATAAACCATAAACGATGACGTGTGACGCCAATAAAATCATCCAAGGATATGATATTTCTCAGAGAGAACCAAAACAGTTTGTTAATGCTTACAGAACTTTGTTTGATGATGCATAATGATAATAATAATAATAATACTGATCGAGTAGTCCTCAAGTCTTGAGAGCAGCGCGTATGAAGATTGATGAGAGAGAGTGCAGAGCATCAGTCAGAGAGTGAAACGCTGGCACATCTGTCATGAGGCCGGGAATAAACGTCAAGGAGTGTGGGAACGAGGAACCGCGGATCTGCAGGACAGAGATGTGTGATTCAGAGACGAGAGACAGGACAATCCTCACAGACGCCGACGCTTCCACAGCTCACAATCCCGGAGCAAACATCCCATCTGTTTCATTCCAGGGACAGTTCAAGCAGAAATTCATTTTCTGCCATTATTTATTCACCCTCATGTCTTTTTAGAACATATTTCGGTTTCAGCTTTCAAATATTACAGCTTTCCTGTGTGTCTAACAGTGGAGAGCGGCGCTTGCAACATCAAGGTCATGGGTTCGATTCCCAGGGAAAGCAAGAACAGATTAGATTGTCAATGTATTTCTTGAATGTGATGATAAAAGCGACTGATAAATGAATGAATATGAATGGAAAAAAATGTTCTTCTCTGGAACACACAAGGAGAAGTTTAGCAGAATGTCCAAGCTGCTCTTTTACTTACAGTGAACGGAAATGATCAATGAAATTCCAGTTTATAGGGTTATTACAGTTACCTGAATCTAAAACTAATATCATTAAAAAAAAAAAGTTTAAAAACACGTTTTTATTGCTTTAAATAAAATTAAACATATGCAAATCGCTTATTTTATTTCAGCTCCACTGTAAGAAAAAAAGTCATGAATTATTAAAATTGATTTTTTCTTTACATTTAATTTTTCAACTAGTGTTGCTCAGATTACATTATATTTTGAGTTTCTGCTGATTTTTCTTTGTATTAACTCTTTTTTTGTTTCAATGAACTACATTTTAAAGGCAAACTATTTTTATTTTTACAGTGTAGTATTATCTTTTATCTTTTTTTTTACATTTATATTCATATTTATATTATCCAATCTTTTTCTTTGCATTAACTCAGATTCTTTGCTTCAGTGAACTACATTTTAAAGGCAAACAATTTTTACTTAATTTTTACTTTACAATTTTTTTAAACTTTTTTTACAGTGTAGTTTTATCTTTTATCTTCGGTGCTTTTTTGATCTCCATCCACTTTCATTGACGTCTCTTTTGGAGAAGTTTAGCAGAATATCCAAGCTGCTCTTTTATTAGCGCTTTTATTAGGGTTATTATAGTTACCAGAATCTGAAACTAATATCCTAACAATGTTACAGTCGTACAGGTTCGGACCAAAAATGAGTAAATGAGCAAACGGTTAATTTGATTGTGTGACTGATTGTGATCATCTGGATGGCACACACACACACACACACACGCGGGCCTGTGGCGTTGCGTAACCGCCATCAAACGAGTGTAAGCCGTGATGACATCTGCTGAACACCATTAGCCAGAGAAACACTGATAGCTTGAGCAGAACAAATCGCTTGCTGTGAATGCTGGGAATATTCCTCCCGCTTCCCAAAACACACAGAGCATCTACAGGAGAAAAGCAGCCTTGACACAAAAAGCAACTTGGCATGCAAAGCACGCAGCGCTTCCTCCTCTCACACTCCCTCCCATCCTCCTTCTCAGGCCCACAATATGGAAACCAGGTTGTCTAATGGCAGGATATATAAATTATACATTGAATTCCTCTGAAAGACGGAGCATTGCCCTTGATTTGTGTGTTTGGAGGGGTGTAGATGTGCCAGGGTTAGGAGGCTTTTTCTGCCTTCGCCTCTAAATATAGATCAGGACGTTCTTCTCCTCTTCTGTACGACATGCGCGCTGAGGGAAGGAGGAACGAGAGACAGAGACGGAGGGAGAGATGCTTCAGCCCTGCTTTCCTTCCCCTCACTTAAAGGGCCAGTTACCCAAAAATACAAATGCTGTTGTTAACTTCTCATCCTTGTTTGAGTTTTTAAATAAAAAACAACTTGTGTACTATAAACTTTACTATATATTCACATAGAAAACAGCTGTTTTACACTGATATAATATTACACTGTTTTACTGTATTTATCATCTAATAAATTCAGCTTTAATCACAGGAATAAATGACACTTTACTATATATTCACATAGAAAACAGCTGTTTTACACTGATATAATATTACACTGTTTACTGTATTTATCATCTAATAAATTCAGCTTTAATCACAGGAATAAATGACACTTTACTATATATTCACATAGAAAACAGCTGTTTTACACTGATATAATATTACACTGTTTACTGTATTTATCATCTAATAAATTCAGCTTTAATCACAGGAATAAATGACACTTTACTATATATTCACATAGAAAACAGCTGTTTTACACTGATATAATATTACACTGTTTTACTGTATTTATCATCTAATAAATTCAGCTTTAATCACAGGAATAAATGACACTTTACTATATATTCACATAGAAAACAGCTGTTTTACACTGATATAATATTACACTGTTTTACTGTATTTATCATCTAATAAATTCAGCTTTAATCTCAGGAATAAATAACACTTTACTATATATTCACATAGAAAACAGCTGTTTTACACTGATATAATATTACACTGTTTTACTGTATTTATCATCTAATAAATTCAGCTTTAATCACAGGAATAAATGACACTTTACTATTTATTCACATAAGAAACAGCTGTTTTACTGTAATTGATGAGCCTCACAGATCAACTCACATCACATTTTCTGGGAATCGAACATTGAAAAGATTGAAGGGGGAAGAACCTGATGGCTTCTTAAAATAGTTTTTGTTTTTTGAAGCATTATGGATTCTTCAGAGAACAACATAAGGGTGAATAAATGTATCGACTATCATTTTATACGAGAAGGAAGAGGAAAGCAGGGTTGCTTTACACACTGAAGCTTTTCCTATAATGCGAAAGGCCGGAAAGGATGAATGAACAATGGATCGATTTACCTCAATAGAGTCTGAAAATCAAGACTTGCATTACCGTTGACCTCAGCGCTGTTTCAGGTCTGGCTGGACGGCTGGTCATTTAAAAGTGGAGTGGTTTGTTTGTGCACTCAGTGTGTGACCCAGAAACAGGAGAGGAGTTTGTTGATTCAGAACACAAATGAATGCATTCGTTCGGTGGAGATATAAAGCTCAAGGTCGAGCGCGAGGGCAGTTCACCTTCAGTGTTACACGACTGCATTACAACTGTGTCCAGATCAGCTGAAACCAATCAAATCCTCTCCAGGAAAAGTGTTTTCTATGTGAATATATAGTAAAATGTCATTTATTCCTGTGATTAAAGCTGAATTTATTAGATTATAAATACAGTATAACAGTGTAATATTATATCAGTGTAAAACAGCTGTTTTCTATGTGAATATATATTAAAGTGTCATTTATTCCTGTGATTAAAGCTGAATTTATTAGATGATAAATACAGTAAACAGTGTAATATTATATCAGTGTAAAACAGCTGTTTTCTATGTGAATATATAGAATATATATATATATATATATATATATATATTTGTTTTTTATTTAGGAATAAAATAGAAAGTCCAAAAGAACAGCATTTATTGGAATTTGTAATATCATAAATGTTTTTACTGTCACTTTAGTTCATTATAGTGTTTCCTTGCTGAATAAACGTAAACGTTTATTTGAAAAATAAATCTTATTGACTGCAAAGTTTTGAACAGTAATGTACGCAATAAAAGTAAACTTACTAACCCTTAGTAATCCACTGTAGAAAAATTACACACATTTTTTTATAAAATATGTGTTATTGCACGTATAACAACCCAAACTTTAAAAAGTATCACAGCAACAGGTTTAGGGGGGAAAATGTGGCTGAATCAAATTTAGCATCTACCCAGTAAACTTAGAAAATAGTGAATACTTTATTTTGTCGAAGTAAAACACCGATAAATATTGCTAATGATTATGAGCTTAAAGAGTGTCAGACTTTCCTTCTCTCTCTATTTCATTTTTCATTTCATTTGTTTATTTATTTCAAACAGGGACCAGTGTAAAATATACATTAACCTTAATAAGGAGAGATGCATTTTACCAGGTTATAGCACGTGTGCTAATTTACACCTGCAGTCCCTGGGCAGGCTGATGTTAACAAAACAAGTGAATACATTTATCCTAAAACAACATTAAAAAATAATCACATCCTGCAATCATTCCTCAGTATGCATTTACAAATACACTCTCACATACACATCAAATTCAGTACTAAAAGAACTCTCTCTTTTAAAATGGTCAAACTGCATTGCAGGCCTTTAAAGAGACAATTTTTAATGGTCATTTTTAAGTTTTGTTGTGTTTGTTGCAGATTTTCCTGCTTGAACGTTGGTTATTTTCCCCATATTCGTCTCTTCCCAGTCTGTCAGAAACGCTCTGTTTAGTTCCTGTCTCTATGAAGCTCCTCCTTCTGAAAGCACACTGTGCTCTGATTGGTCGGCTGGATCGGTGTGTTGTGATTGGTCGAGAGCTTCCAGTGTGTTTGGGAAATGTCCCGCCCCTTCCCATAACCACCAGTTTCAACACACGACTCACTCACTCAAGCCCCGCCCCTTTATTCTGCGCATGAATTATGATAATGAGGAATATTGTGAGTGTTTGTTCCCGGAAGAAACTCAAGAATCAATGGAGGCGTTTCAGGAGTTCAGAAACACTGACTCTGATAGAGAAGAAGAACTGCAGCGCTTTCAGGATCAAACAGCAACATTATACACTACAGACAGATGGAAAAGCGCATAACAGGTAGAGATTGATCGATATTGATTCATTTTTTTCTTCTTTCAGTACCGAGACACAGAACCGAGTTTTGTTTTATTTCTGTTTTTGACAGTTATAACAAAATAATTTTTCTAATTTTTTGACACTTATAGGCAAAATGCTTCAATATCCTAAGGGAAAATGCTTATAGATTATGGGTCGAGCTCTAATAACAGGTCCTATTTAGTGCTTGGGAAATGTTATTCAGTCCTAAACTTTTATACATTGTTCTTTTGAATCACTTTAGAGTCGATCTCAGACTTGAAACCGGCTGACCAGCAGGACCCTGGGATCCAGATTGGATTTGGAGGTGTAATGAATTCAGTCGAGCCACACAAGGGCAGGATCCAATATCCGTATCCAATTCCAGAATTAAGGTGACCTACTTTATAGAGCAGGAACAATCCCTTTATGTTGGATGATGGCTTGAAATTGGGGAAGGGGGCCAAGATTGGAAGCTTTTTCTTGGCACACATATGGGACAATTAGCTCTCTCTTTCCCTCTTTCTCTATGCGTCTTCAAAGAGCTCAATTAACGCTTTATCAGGCGTGTAACGAGGAGTCCGCGGAGAAGTGCTGAGCTTCTGCAGGGTTTTCTGAGCTAGAGCTACTGAACTTTCTTCTCAAATCTCCACTGCAAGGATCAGATCTCTCTAGCAGATCAAATTTCAGTCAATTTGGATTTTCACTCTCAGAGACCCAAGCTTGATATTAATGTCTTCTCTCCCCCATTAAACGTGTGCATGTGAATCCAATGGGTTTCCAAGGGCCAATGTCATGGCTTTTGTTAAATATACAGATGCATGTACTTTAACTTTCCTCTAAGAGGCTCAAACCTGGATATGTTTATCATTCTGACTCTCTCTAAACTTTAATGATCCTGGGATGCTTGTGCACATCATGACACATATGAGATGCTTATATAAAAAGGATCAATAATGCTTTTTTCCATCTTTGTTTAGTCAGTGTGTGATGTTTCTGTTTGATCCTGAACGCGCTGCAGTTCTTCTCTAAATCAGAGTCAGTGTTTCTGAACTCCTGAAACGCCTCCATTGATTCTTGAGTTTCTTCCAGAACAAACACTCACAATATTCCTCATTATCATAATTCATGCGCAGAATAAAAGGGCGGGGCTTGAGTGAGTGAGTCGTGTGTTGAAACTGGTGGTTATGGGAAGGGGCGGGACATTTCCCAAACACACTGGAAGCTCTCGACCAATCACAACACACCAATCCAGCCGACCAATCAGAGCACAGTGTGCTTTCAGAAGGAGGAGCTTCATAGAGACAGGAACTAAACAGAGCGTTTCTGTGCAGAGCGGTCGTCCTATTGGGGCTTGCGGAGCGGGACAGAGTCGCTAAGTTGGCAAATGAAACGTTATTATTTTCGGGAGCTTCCGGGATGGTGATAAAGGTCGACTGGATGACAACCAAAGATTGACCAGTCGATCGCAATCGACGGGTTGGCGACCACTGCTCTAGGTCTTTGTTTCTCTACAATTCAACCAAGCAAAAAGTACAAAGATTTACTCCAAATACATTACCAATTTAAGCAAGTTAAAAAAGGTAGTGACCCACTTTAAATAGACATGACTTCACTCTAAAAATATCCACCAATAACTTGCTTAGCAGACAAAACGGAGACAAAATACTCACTGCACATTTGAAACAGTCAAGGTCTTGAGAGAGATTATAAATAGCAAGTATTGCCAGTTAATATGTACGGAAAGTACTGAGACAGACATAAATATTTAATCAGGAGGAAATATTTTGAAAGCATTTCAAAATCCTATTTTAGGGATTTGTGACTTGTTGTTACAGAAACAAGGCATTTGTCCACTGAGACTGTGAACTTTCTGCTTATAAAACACTCTCAAAATCCACAAAGGAGAACGGCTCATGTTATTTTGTTCTCATTTTATGTAACCTCAGCAAATGCAGCCATGGAACATGATACCCGACTCTCGCCACTTCCTGCTAATGGAGAAATTAGCATACAATGAATCCAATTCAGCAACATGCAGTCAGGTTTACACAGTACAGATTGAGTTAAAGCAGCTTTACAGGGACAAACAGGAGAATGATGATCAGTGATGCAAACAGAATAATCAATGATATTGATTTGACTGCACTGACATGATCAGATGAGAACAAAAAAACATATTTAGTTTCAAAACTGAAGATGTCGCTATTATTGAACTGAACTGAATCAACACTGAACCCATTTGAGCTGAATAACTTTATCTAAATTGTATAGAAGCAAATAT
This sequence comes from Rhodeus uyekii, assembly GCA_037043235.1. Taxonomy (NCBI): domain Eukaryota; kingdom Metazoa; phylum Chordata; class Actinopteri; order Cypriniformes; family Acheilognathidae; genus Rhodeus; species Rhodeus uyekii. The sequence continues at coordinate 432,756 of JAWRVZ010000315.1, forward strand.
ACAGCGATCCCTCCATCACTGTATATTTTAGTGCACAACTATGGAGAAATGTGAATATCTTGGATTTAAACCTGGATATTCAAGTTAATAAATAGAGGTGTGAATCTTTTCTCGCCTCACGATTGGATTGCGATAATAAAATGATTCTCGATACATCGTTTTCTTCAATTCTCTTATTAATAATAGTTATATTGATAATCACAATATAGTTGTTTTTGTTATTTTATCTTTGCCACTAAAAATAAGAAAAGAGAAGCAAATAACAGACAGTAGAGCAAATACAACATAAGAAAGAAAATATTAACAGTGATTTACATCTATTTAACGGAAGCATTCAAGTAAGAAATACAGTAATTGAATAATCAAGTGTAAAAATCATTGCATAGTTATAAGTGTTTTTAATTCTTATTAAAGCTACAAAAGTGAGACATTTACTCTTTTCTTTTGTTGTTTGATTAACGTTAACAAGAACAAGAATGAAACTCGACTGAACTTGACTAGACAGAAGACTAAACACGACTGGACTTGGGACAAGGCAGCAAAAACACGAACCAGCACAGGACAGCAAACAAATATGAGGGGAATAAATAGGGAACATGAGGAGGTTAATAAATGGAGAACAGGTGGGACAAATTAAAGAAAACAAGGGAACGAGATGGGCGGGGTTACACAATAACATGACACAAACACACGGCCAAACGAGAACGCCAATAAGCCGTGTGTCCACATAACACAAGACATGACATGAAAGCACGAGGCCGATGTAAATATGATCCACGTGCTACACTACAATTCACGTGGGTTTCATTCAATTAGGGTTCTGCCACTACGGTCTTGTGTAGCGTTTTGTGTGTGGGTTATGATGTCCGATCCCAAGACTTTGGTCTTGTTCAGTCTTGGTTTTGTGTCGGGATTCGGAAATTCATGACTCATGTGTTTGTCCTTGTTGTGAGCGTACAGGATGAGTGTAGTTTCGGGCTTTGTTCGGGCTGCTCTCTCACTTGTCTGCGTGCGTTGTTGTGAGCTCGCAGTTCGTGTTTCATCAGGCTGCATACTTTCATATTGTGTTTCGTGTCGCGCACAGTTTGTGTTTTCACTAGCTGCGCACTGCCTTGTTTCTCTTGGACACGCGGCAATGCACGTTTGCATTGGCTGCGTGTTTGTGTCCTGTCATCGTGTAACCCGGATCGAATCCGGATTGAATTTGTGTTCGAACCCGGAACACAAAACAGAACTAGAATCAGGATCGAACACCACGCCCCACACACAAGACAAAGAACGTGGACCAAACATTACGGTAGCATCAGAGCTCCGCCACAACACCAAGAAATGACTGAATATGGCAGGACCCTGACAGCAACACTCAGAATAACATGCACATCAGAAGCTTATCCTCACATAAATATTTAAAAAAATAAACTGACAAGCACCATAAAATGTGACAGTCTCAGATCAATCCATTCTTCCCTAAAGGAGAGCTGATAATGTCAAAGTGTGTCAAATACAGCAAAATAGTAAAAGACAGAAGAGACCTTCTGCAAACTTAATATGACAATAGCAGCAGATCTTCCAGCCTCAATTCAATGAATATTAATCAGAGCTTAAATTAGACGCACTATCTTTATCCTTTCCCTTTGGAATCAGCTAATTCTCTAAAGTAAAAATAGCTTTAAGGAGGGAATAAATAGACATGCAGAGCAATCCATATCGATGAGACGGCATTATCAGGTGAGACACCTAGGACTCAGAAAGAAAGGCTTTTTTGAAGATGGATTTGAGATCGATGCTCCTTTCATCCTTAAAAATAAAGGGTGATGCCATTGAAGGACGAGTGTGGGTTCCCCAAAAGAAAGGTTCTTATTTTCTTAGTGCAAAGAACGTTTTAAGAACCTAAAGAATACTTTTTCTGCTATAAAGAATCTGGAAAGACTGTGGATGTTAAAGGAACCATCAGTGCCGATAAAGGACCTTTATTTTTAAGAGTGCACTTGTTCCCATGGGATATTCCTGAGAAGAACTGAACATAATGTTCCACTATAAGGAAGCGGTTTTTAGGTTTCTTATCACTTTAACTCAGGAATGCTGAGAAACACCGAACACATATTTGACATTCCTCAGGTGTGTCAGCCTAATAAACTCTGAGGAATGCATGAACTAAACGCAAACCCGAAAATGCTCTTAATAACTCATTGGTTTGAGACTTGAACTAGTTTAATCAAATTAACTTTCCTTTTCTTTTGAGTTCGCAAAACTGACACATTTGAAGCAATCAAAATTCTTTCATTGTTTTTTTTTTATGAACTTGTTTCTTTTGATTTAGGCAAACTTAAATCTAACTGAAACGGGGCTGTGATGTCTATTTCCTGGTATGCTTTGCTATGACACTCTATGCTAAAATGAAGTGTTATGCAAATGTTTTTTTGTGCAACATTAGAATTTTATGTTTAATGTAGGGTTTCCATCACGATGAAGAGATTAGTTTGAAAACTATAATTATAAATAATAAATTAAATGTTTTATATTGCCATCAAAGCATTTAGTCGCAAATTAGCATGTTTGCATTTAAAAGATTAGCTGGTTAAAGCTAGTTGAGTTTCCACGACTAAAAACATTTAAGTTCAGATTACATGATAATTAAGATTAAATGTATGAATTAGCTTAATCAAATATGTAAAGTTAAGAGCAATTTAAGTTTATGAGCATAAAATTAACATCATCTTATCAAAAATCGCAATAATTTTTTTTCACACCATTAAAATAACCATAAAAACAAAACAGACTATTCTTATTTTTTCATGGAATTTTGCAGTATTTATAATAATTGATTTATTATACATCACTATTGTTCCTGTTAATGTTGAATGAGAATAACAGCATCTGTTCTCTGACGATGAGGGCGGGGCAATAACCTGTCAATCACATGAGATCCACCAATAGCAAACCACAACCATCCAATCACATTCAAGCCCCGCCCACATTTGTTCTTGTTTGAGAAGCGATTCTCTCGGATGGACGTCCCAACAGGGAAGAAAACTCTAGTGCAACTTCCATTTTCATAACCTAAACATCAGACTTACCTGATTTTGAATATTTACAAAGGAAAGATCCCAGTAAACACAGAACGTTCCCCTAACATTCCCATATAGTTCCCGTTTGGTTATTTTTTGGGGGAACCAAATAAGAACGTTCTTGAAACCAAAAGAACATTCCCAGAACGTTCTTATGTTTTTGAACAATAAATAGTTTAGAAGATGTAGTTTGTAGACTGATTATTTGTGTACAGGCTTATCAGTTTGTAGCGGTTAAGAGAACGTACTTTTTACGTAAAGAAAGCTTTCCTTGCTAAATTACAGGGAATGTACAAATGTTTGTTCTGGGAACGTTCAGGAAACCAGAAACTAACGTTCTCAGAACGTTCTGGGAACCAAAAATTGTTAACTGGGATCTGAAACGGAGGAAACTCTTATCAGTAAATGACACAAGATAAAGTTTAAAAACCAGGACAAAAAAAGTGCCTCCTTCGACAGTTCAACCTCTCAAACTGCTCCGTAACTCAACATCAACCCGTTTCCACACAAAACCTCAAACCTTCAAAACTCTGCCCTGTTTCCAATCTGCAAACCCACCGATGTCAATAAGACTGGAGCGAACGGCTTTCAAGGCTTGTGATCTTTCTGTAAATCCTATTTCCTCATATGCAAAGCATGCAGAACCTTTGTGACAGAAAATAAACATCAACCAGTGAACTTTGTCACCTTGAGAAAAGTTTCTCATGCATAAAGCCATATGTTTTTTAGGAGTATAAAGTTAAAAAGAACAGCATTTATTTAAAATAGAACTTTTTTGCAACAACGTAAAAGTCATTTTGAATCATTGCCAAGTAAAAGTACTAATTTCTTTCAAAAATATAAAAAAAATTTAAAGGTAGAGAGTGTGTAAAAGCACAGGATTGCATGCAAATCAAAAGCTCAATGTCCCATTAGACTCATCCATCTTAAATAAAAAATAACCCTCTGATCTGAAGGACTTTAAACATAACAAAGAACACGTTTAATCTCTAAAAGAAAATTCATACAGCCGACTCAACTGGCCTATATAGAAGAAAGCGGTTCTTGCAACACCTTCTCAATTCTTTTGATCAAAGATGAGAGCTTGTTCTCTTCAGAGGCTGTAGTCTGTCGACATTTTCTCCAGCACTGCATACATATTAGCAGTGAGTCGCAGCACATCGTCTGAGGGTGGGAGTCTCTCGCAGTTCTGATCTGGAGTCGGATCAGGGGATTGAGCGTCTCATGTGAGCGTGCGAGTGATCTGTCGCCAGGCCGTTCCGGCTGCGTCTGCGATGATCCCGAGGCATTTAAGGCCCCGTCCACACGGAGACGCGGATCACTGCATCCGCATACATTTCTTATCGGATTGGCGTTCCGTCCACACGGATCCGGCGATTTGGGAGACTGAATCCGCTCACTTTTGATACCGGGTCCTAAAGTGGATAGATCTGAATCCGACACCCTTGCGGACTCGTGTGGACGGCCAATCCGTATATTTTTTGTTTACCGATGATGTCATCACATCACGTGTCGGCTGCGTCACAGTAACAGCAACAGTGTTGCCAGATTGGACTAAAGATTCCAGCGCAACTACAGCTTAAAACCCTCCAATTTAAAAAAATACCAGCCCAAAGTGCGTACTCTTATAAATAATGAAAATGTTGAGCGATTTTATGCATCAAAAACCATCCCAAATTTGATCAACCAGCTAAAAGGCATGTTTTCCCGGTCGGACGTGACAAAAAGGTAAATATCAATCTGGCAACACTGAACAGCAACAACAATGCGCATGCTCAAAGTCTTCTTCTCTGTGTATAGTGTATTATCTGTGGTAGAATTACAGCGCCCCATACTGGTCTGGCATATAAACTACACCGGATTCAGACGGTTTTAGTGGTATCGTGTGGACGCAGATTTTTTTTTTTGAACGAGGAAAAAAAAGATCGGATAAGGAACGCGCCGGCATCGTGTGGACGTGGCCTAAAACACTCTAGAGTTTTCCAAGAAGTGTCAAACCCTCACTGAAACATCGTAAAATGCTAAATTCACCTTGAGTAAAACCTCATAAAAGTTGATCATGCTGTTCTTCTGCTAGCATCATTTTATTTAGCAAAATATCACTGTTTACTGATTGCAATTAAATGTTCTGTCATCAGAAAGCAACATATCTTTAGCAACAGTGTGAAAGTAAAAACACAGTCTCAGTGTGGAAGAAACACAGGTCAAAACAGAGAGAAAAAGTGTGTTAGTGTGGACAAGACCTCCAACACATATTCCTCTACTCAGCTTTACACACTGGATTTCTCAAGCATTTCTCCTTTACTTACTGAGCATTTCAGCGTAACATATGCATATTTCTGCTCCCGCCATTATGTAAAAGCATTATTTTAAAAGCATTATTTTAAAAGCTCCTCCTCATTTTGTTTTGAAGTCTCCTACTATTGGTTTACATGCATCTATGGTCAAAAAACACTTGGATTTCCTCATTATATGCGTTGAAGCATCAGCTCTTTTCTCTCAGCGTCTGAAACGGTTCGTTTGAAGATTTGGTCACTCTAAGCCCCGCCTCTCTGAGAGTTGCTCTGCTCTGATTGGTCAGAAACCAAGCGCTCATTATCATATGTGAATCTCAGCTCTTGATTGGCAGATAAGAACATTAACGATGGTGTGAGTTGTACCGTATCAATCAGAAACAGCGTCTCCACATGAACAAAACACACTCTTCCAGTCTCACACACAACGACAGGGATTGAGGGCAGAGCAAACAGACGCCAATCAACAGCAGAGGCGGAGTTATGCTAATGAGATACAAACCTGGTTCAACAGGAAGTGACGCTGAATTACTGACAACTCGTTTCAGTTCAGAATCCCTTCTTTCTTTTTATAAGACAATAACTTCCTTAATTTGCACTTTGAGTTTGAAGACCTTTTACACTCACAATCAGCTTTATTACACACTGCTATCCAAAAAGCAAAATAGAGGCAGTTTAGTGCATTTCACAAATAGAAGAATCTAGTGTTCTGCGGTCTTATAAAGTGTAAACATCACTCTAAAAGCATCCAGTAAGACTGAATCATTCAGCAGAGCATGAAGTGAACAGCCCTCCAGCTCAGCAACACTGCCGTCTCCTTCACTCAGGCCGGTTTCAGCTTATATGTTACATCCCTGATGAACAATCATGAAGAAGAATCAAGTGTTTTGAAGAGTCAAAGCATTAATACAAGAACACCCTCTGGACAGCCATGCTTTAACACGTATAATCACTCACAGTTCTGCAACAGATCTCTACACAATGCCCATTTTTCAGAGGAATAATGTGCATGTTCTCTCCCTAAAGAGCCATTATGTGTAAAGCCCTGCTTCTGTAATCTCTTGACTGTATATGCTGAGACATCAGGACATCTTCAACCCGCTGACTACAAAAGGTTCAGAGATGTAATTCTAGCTTTTGGCCCGACCTGTGATGCAAGTGGCAGCATTCGGTACAGAATGATCCCCCAATTAAAGACTGAACCTCCAAAACAATGTTAAAAACAAACCTTTACGGGATGTTTTTTTATTTTAAAACCCATCTTCATTAAACTTGTGCATAAATGTGATCAAGCATGGGCTCAAGACGCATGCGAGCGATGAATCAGGGCTAAACGTTTCCATTAAAATGGTCAAAATCAAAAGCCAAATATTATTTATATAAGCATGGCCATTCAAAGAATCTGAGAAATACTAATGCAATCATTTTTGGTAACAGAGCAAATCAGATCAAACTTGAGTTTTTGTCAATTGAACCATTTCATAATAGTAGCATTTTGCTGAAAAGCCAATAACAGGTTGCATTGTTGCATATTAACCCATATAGTGTATTGCACAGTGACAGCATGCAGGGCTATTTGGGGCATGTTGTCACAAAAGGTAAACATCTGTTTAAGTACATCTGTTCACTTTCAAATATAAATAGAGGCTTATAAACAGTTCCCGAAGTAAAGAGAATGAATGACACTTGCCACCCCGAATTTAATGAGCATAAACACTAGATCACGCACATCAACGCAAGCACTGGATGACCTTACCTCGCATTGGGTTTTGAATCCAGAGGATTCCTCCGATCAGATGAGGAGATTGCCCTAACATCATGGCACCGAAAGCGACGCGACAGAAAAGGCGCCTTATGAAAGACGGTGATTAATAACGCCGCTCCGCGATATAGAGCGCATCGCATCCGAAAGCATGAAGCCGCTTCAGCGCGAGCCCGAGTGTTGTGAGATGAGATGAGACGCAGTGCACGCGCAGATGCTGATGCTGATGCTGAGCGTGAATCTCCACAGCGCGTGCACTGACTGATCAGCAGCGCACGGCCGCGCGCGAGCCCATCTCCATGTCATAGGTTTCCAGCGCGAGAGCAGGGCACAAATCTGCGGCTGATCTGCAGCCAATCATGATGCCAACTCTGAAGCGCTGCGTGTGTGTGTGTTTGTTGTTGAAGCGGACATTTCACACATTTCAGCAGAAGTTGATTGTGAAAGCTTACCTTGAACAGCCATGCTGCTACTGCACGAGCGCGCGCATTGTGTGTTGCTGGAGCTGCTGGTTGTGTGTGTGCTCTGCCACCGCGTCCTGCTCATTAACACTTGCCAAGCAACCTCTGTCAGTCCGAGCGGCTCTCGGGGACTCTGGGAATTGTAGTTGCACCTGAAACTCACTGATCTGCGATCATGCTGTCAGACCGGTTGCATCGCATTGTATTCAGGAGGCATGGACAACTTTGTTTGTCTTTATTACTGTATAAATATATACATATATGTATAATGTTGGATGCATTTTAAATATATTTATACAATAATAAAGACAAACAAAGTTTGTGTGTGTGTGTGTGTGTGTGTGTGAGAGAGAGAGAGAGAGAGTGTCTGTGTGTGTGTGTGTGTGTGTGTGTGTGTGTGTGTGTGTGTGTGTGTGTGTGTGTGTGTGTGTGTGTGTGTGTGTGTGTGTGTGTGTGTGTGTGTGTGAGAGAGAGACTGAGACTGTGTATGAGACTGTGTGAGTGTGTGTGTATGAGTGAGACTGTGAGTGTGTGTGAGAGATAGAGAGAGAGGAGTTAGTATGTGTGTGACTGTGTGTGTGTGTGAGAGAGTGTGTGTGTGTGTGTGACAGTAAACTTGTGTACAGATGTGAGCTTGTTTCCTGCCTCCTAACTTACTTACTATTGTTGTTTTTTGAGTCCTGATAATTGTGGCACAGAATGTTTGGTTGGTGTGTGTCGGAGACAATGACATTTTTATACAGCAAATGAAAGATAGACAACAAATCTGCAGGTGAGGCAGGTTTTAGATTTTCACGATTTGATCTCATGATAAAGTTCTTCCAGCAAATGGATTTTAATCCGCATTCCTGCACATCACAGTCAGCCGGTCTTTCCGGTTTCCAGAAAAATGTATGAACAAATGATGGAACGCTTGGTTTGCTTATCAGTTTTCTCTGTGATTGCAAGTGTTGCTGCTTTTGAGCTACAGTTTTCCTGTGAGTCTAACAGCAGAGAGCAGCGCTTGCAACATCAAGGTCATGGGTTCGATTCCCAGGGAAAGCAAGAACTGATTAGAATGTCAATGTGTTTCTTGAATGCGATGATAAAAGCGTCTGATGAATGTAAATGTAAAAATGTTGTTCTGCTGCATTACTGTCTTCATGACAGGAAACGACTATAAATGGGCGTCCCATAAACGTCCTGCCAGTAGAATATCTGACACATTTTGAAAGACGACAGCCAAAAAACACATCTGTGGATGAATATGAGAAGGAAATGGGTTTGTTTTCAATTTTCAGCTCATCAAAACAAAGACCACTTAATGAGATTTCATATAAAATCTCAAACACTTGCGTTTTAAGCACATAATGTACTGAACGCATCGATAACATGCAGTTTCATGAGGACTGGAAACACACGGCATGCTGGGAAACTGATGCGCTAGTGCACGACTCCCTCCTCTGGATGATTTACAGCATGACACATTGTGTGAGTCTGGCAAAAATCACTATAGCAAAGCTTAGACAAACCGTCCTGTTAGCAGCTTCTTATTTACAAAGTGTAAGTCAATAAAACGAGTCGTTTTACATGCATACACACAAACGCAAGAAAAGCAAGAACACATGCTTTCAGCTCAGGGAAATAGCAGCAAATTCTCTCATATTGATTTCACAAAACCCGACACTTTTATTAGCGCTGCTAAACGTTAGAATAAAGGTTGGTAAAAATCTAGTTTCTGAACTGCGCATTTAAACTCCAGATAAGATGCAATGATCTGCACGAGGGATTTTGTGAATCGTTCTCCAGTTCTCCTTCAAGTCAGCTTGAGAAAGAAGATCACACACATCCAACACATCATTCAATATGAGCTTTCTTCTTTTACATTTAAATGCTTTTTGTTTCTACCAGTGAAAAGTTATTTGTACTTTCAAATGAAACTGTTCCACATTTGAGAAGTTACGTTTATTTGATTCACTAAATGAAACATCCATTGCTGTAAAAAGTGATTTGAACTCAATAACTGATTATATTAAGCAGAAGTGATTGAGTTACAGCAGATTTCTAGTTTCCAGCATATTTTGCTTCAGAGTAAAAGTGGAAATGAAGAGTTATTGCATGTGAGAATATGTCGCTTTTATCACTTCGAAGCACTTCATTTACCGGAGTAACACTCACTTGTGGTTTTTAAGGCAATCCGTTTACATGAAGTTATTGTGAAAAAGTCCAAGTTAGATTTATTAGCTGAACTTAAATAAATTGTGAGGAAGATGCATTTAAAACTTAAAATGAACTGGCTGTTGAAATCAAGTCCTGTTTGTGCTTTCCTGTGTCTCAAACACTAGAGTGATGCTTGCAACACAAGGTCATGGGTTCGATTCCATTCTATGTAGCAAAATCTCACCGTTCACTGATTGTAATTATATGTTCTGTCTTCTTTTAGGACTGAGATATGAAGAGTGTAGAAAGCAACATATCTTTAGCAACAGTGTGAAAGTTAATAGCGCATAATAGGCACAACAGAGGTATAAACATATGCTTCCTGTGTGTCTAACAGTAGAGAGCAGTGCTTGCAACATCAAGGTCAAGGTTTGATTCCCAGGGAAAGCAAGAACTGATTAGAATGTCAATGTGTTTCTTGAATGCAATGATAAAAGCGTCTGATAAAAGCATGAATGTAATCAAACTCTAATAACAGTGTAATTTTAATGATCTCATTTGTCGACATGATGCCGATGAATCACAGATCTGGTGTCTGTTTTTGTTGCGTGTTTATTTTGTTATTGAGAGGAAAGAGCACAGCACATATTTACATATTCATCTAATCGCTGCAAAGGTTTTTCCAACTTCTTTTGAGAGACATCAAGGCATTGAATCACGTTCAGTCTCTGAATAAATGCTGCAGTTCACTTCACGGCCACCGGTGTCGCTAATTACACAGGTTTCGCAATTCTACATTTTTACATTTACATTTGCAGGATCTTGAGTAAAAACATGGCACATTAAAAGCTACCAGCTTTCCTTTGTGATTCCCTTGCAACATCAAGGTCATGGGTTTGATTCCCAGGGAAAGCAAGAACTGATTAGAATGTCAACGTGTTTCTTGAATGCGATGATAAAAGCGAGAATGTCAATGTAAATATTTTGTTTTTTCCGGTTTGCATGCCCTAAGGTGTCAGTCTCGTGTCACACTAACAGAGTAATAATGACGGCATCGTCCCGGCCCTGCCACAGCATCTCGCCCTCAAACGCCACCTTTCCATGCTTCCTGGCCCTCATGAGAATCCCCACCACTTTATCAGAGATCCGCACGTATCTGTCAAACAGTTCGGCAAAGGTCACTCTGGTGCGTCCGTCTGCGTCCGGCTCGGCCATGGTCCGTATGATGAAGCACATGTCGTCTATCTCGCGGTGGATGTGCGCCTCTGCGCGTCTGGCCCGCTCTGCGGTCTTACTGCCCTCCCGGGGCCGCCCGTACCCCTCCTCGCCCCTCCGCAGACGCGTCGACATGGAGAACTCGTAGTCAAAGTCCTCGCTGAAGGGGTTGAGCTTCTGACTGACGCTGTGCTCCGATGCCCAGCTCTGCCAGCGGCTCTTTAAGCTGCCAACCGCGCTGTACTTGCTCGACAAGGCATTTATTTTGTTGGCATCTTCAATGTCCTTTTTGCCCCTAAGAACGATTGTGGAATATACGGTTAATAAAAATAATGTAACTTGTAATGTACAAATAAAGTGTAAAAAAAAATTGACTACTCTAGTCCTTTTATTGGGTCACATTTGTTTAAAAGTAAATGATCATCGTTGTGAGTGAGACTAAAGGAAACGAGTCAAAAAATCCTGAAATAAGGCAATAAATCTTGTTTTTCTCTTCTAGATAAATGAACTCGTCTAGAACTAAAAGTAAAAGATTATTTTGCTTTTTTTGAGAAAATATAAGTTGAATTTTCTTGTAAAAATGTCCAATTCTGGAGATTCTTTAAATGAATGAAGGATATTTTAAAGTGACGGTATATTTTGTCTCGGTTCTTCCTGAAATCACAAATTTCAAGACATATTTTCTTATTTTAAGAGCAAAATTATTCTTATTTTTAGAAAACAATGTTTGCACATTCTGACAAAGATTTTATAATATTATGATCCAATGATCTTTACATTTATTAAAAACCAACCACAAATTAAAATAAAAGCTTGATTTGTCTGTTTCTGCATTGGTTTCATCATTTGTGCTGCTTGAATCTAGTTATAATATCTACATTTCTGCAGCTTTTCTTGTTTTAAGAACTTTTTAAATAACTTTTTCTGTCTTGTTTTTAGATGAGCTCTTAAAATAAGAAAATATGTCTTGAAATTTGTGATTTCAGGAAGAACTGAGACAAAATATACCGTCACTTTAAAAACATCCTTCATTCATTTAAAGAATCTCCAGAATTGGACATTTTTACAAGAAAATTCAACTTATATTTTCTCAAAAAAAGCAAAATAATCTTTTACTTTTAGTTCTAGACGAGTTCATTTATCTAGAAGAGAAAAACAAGATTTATTGACTCTTTTTTGCAGGGAAGAGCACAAATCTCCTCTATCACTCTTTCTCTTCAGAACGAAACCCCTCTTGCTCGTCTCCGTATCAGAAGTGCAGAACTCACCCGAGAACAGAGGATCTCTTGATGGTAACCGCAGTCTT
>JAWRVZ010000315.1:450000-467500 GCA_037043235.1 Rhodeus uyekii
CCAAAAAGGCCAAACAAAACTAGTGCAAAGCTTGGGATACACGGAGACACGGAACACGGGAATAAACATCCACTCACTACTGAACATGACAGCAACTGACAAAGACTAAGAGATACAAGAGGGATTAAATACACAGGGAGGTAAAGAGGGGATCGGACGCAGCTGACGAGACAAACGGGGTGACTGATGACAAAACAGGTGAGGAACGCTCGGGAAAACACGGAAGGGAACAGGAAGTGCACGACTGACACGTAACAGAATCCATTTTCAGGGACATGTAAGTGAAAGATTGAAGGTTTATGAGGCGAAACATCAAGCTTCGCTGTTTTAACTGACGGAGTGTGACGTGTGTGTTTTCCTCACATGGGATTATCAGACTCAAAGTGGATAAAAGCGTCGCCAAATGCAGAAACAAAACGAAACTAAGTATTAATTCAGATGCTGTAAATATCAGAGACGGCCTTTGCAACGAACAGATGATATTCCGAACAAAAGCACTTTATAAATATTAAAATCAAGAACTTATGCAAAGGATTTTTGTCTCATATCTTTGTTTTTGGAAGCATTTGAATGAATTCTGGTGGCATTTTTATATATATTTATGCTTTTCAAATGTACTGTATTTGATGCAATGTATATATTAGCAGGAATCTGTCCATCCTCGGATCTTTATGCGTCAGCATCCCTATGGAGAAGTGCTCAGCAAACTCAGCAAGCCATGACCTCACACTGCAGGACTGTGTGTCGGACAGTAAATCTCCCGAGGAAAGACTCGGCTCATGCATTATACATTTCCCTGAGAAGCACAACACCGTTTAACGGGATTAAAACAAGGGTCAGATCTGAGAGTTCAGCTGGAGGAGCCACATGCTTCCCTCCTCTACAGTGAGGAGTAACTGCAAGCTCCTGCCTTCTTTATGTGTGTGAGTGTGTGTGTGTGTGTGTGTTTGTGTGTGTGAGTGTATGTGAGCGCGAGTGTGTTTGTGTGTGTGTGTGTGTGTGTGTGTGAGTCTGTTTGTGTGTGTGAGTGTATGTGAGCGCGAGTGTGTTTGTGTGTGTGTGTGTGTGTGTGTGTGTGTGTGTTACATGATTGTTGTGCATTAGCACATAATGGATGCAAAAGTATTCTTACACTCACACTCATCATCACGGCCTCTAAAAAGCGACCATGCGACCTCTGAGACGTTCTTGACCTTCACTGTCATTCCACAGAAGACGAGCCTTTCTGCCAAAATATCTTCATGACAATATCCTGCATAAAAAAGAGATGTCAGGGATGTCACATTTTTCAGGGCTGCTCTCTTGTGGTCAGAAGCACTTGTTTGCTTTTATGGCTTTTATGTTGATTTTCGATTCCAGTTTTGCTGTGAATTATGTTTGATTATACTTTTCATTGCTATCTAAAACAGCATCTAAAGCCTTAGTCACCTCATAGCCAAGTACAAAATATTACAACTATAACAGTATCTCAATCATGCTAAAATAAGACCCATTTCTGGAAATAAAGGCTAATGGCACTGAGCAAACAAACCAGCAGAGCTCAGTCGAGAGTGTGTGTGTGTGTGTGTGTCCCACGGGGGGGATTCAGGACAACAGGGAGTCTGATGAACAGACCATCATAACTCTTCTGAACGCCCCCTCCCTCTCCATCCATCCATCCATCACCACCAACACCTTCTGGACTCCTAAAGTGAAAGACGTCCCAAAACCACTAACTGTGTGTTTACACTTTCAGACTCAAACTCGATGCCAAGCGGGGAAATCTCCCGGGCGCGCGATCCGTCCACAGACTGAGTATCTGTTTCTCTAAAGCCGAGGATGTGCCAGCAAACACTGCTGCATTTTAAAACAGCCCTGACCCTGATCAACGCACGCTGACCTATCGATGCACACTTCAAATCAATTCAATTATTCAATGCTTTCGCAATGAGGTTGTGTGTTTCTCAAGCACTGAGAACCCAAAAAAGAACATTCTGTCATCGTTTACTCGCCTCGTTTCCTTCCAAAGTCCAAATCCTTTCTTTCATGGAACACAAAGAGAGAAATTTGCCGCAATGTCACAATGTTCACTGTCAAACCTCACGCGTATCACAGAGAACTCGGTTCTTGACTCGTCTATATAAGGAGAGAAGTCTTAAATGATTGAATAATGCTTAATATTTCACTTTTTCAAACTGTTTCACTCATGCATTTTGAATACAATAAACAATGAATCAATGAAACAAACATCATTACTCCATGAAAAGATCCCATGATGGGTCTGATGAACCCTTTAAGCTTCTATATTCAATCTTTATTCAAAACAAATATATGTATTTTTGTCTGTTACGATAGTCACCGTGTCAGAATACACAATCATTTTGACTCCTGCAGACAACAAACACATCAGACGACACGTGGCTTCCTGACCAATCATCGCTCGCCATCTTTAATGATATGCGTGATGTCATCGAGAAGGCAGAAGTAGCGACTGACTTCCAGAAACGAGAGCGTAAACAAAAAATGTGTACAAATACGAAATAGCATGTCCAGAAACATAAAGAAGCAATCTTTAAGTGCCAATCACTCGATTTGATTATTACAGCAACCAGCATAATAAAACAGCGTCACTGGACGTTTCTCTATGAAAGCGTTGCGAAACATAATGCAAAGTGCATCAGTTATAGGGGATCATTTTAATGGGAGAACAACAACAACAACAAATAATGTTTCCCTTTGATTGAAGTTTGTTTCTCTGACTGATTTGATATATTTAATTTTGTTTTATGCACAAACTCACTTGTTTGATTGCATGATTTTCTTTTTCAGAAAACAAGAATTCATATCTTTAGCCATTTTGCTTCTCGAGTAAATGTACCTTGATTTAAGAATGTAAAGATTATTAAGCATAAGAACACTATTCTTTAGGTGTTTTATTGCCGTTTTTTGACTTCTGATGACACTGAATTATATTTGCATCTTCTGCACTGATTGTTTAACAGGGCAAAAAGGCTTTCCTGTGTGTCTAACAGTAGACAGCAGCGCTTGCAACATCAAGGTCATGGGTTCGATTCCCAGGGAAAGCAAGAACTGATTAGAATGTCAATGTGTTTCTTGAATGCAATGATGAAAGCGTCTGATAAATGCAGGAATGTGAATGGAAAAAAGCCCCACATGACAAGCCTAAATAAAACCAAACTTGAAGAACAATTTGCACAAATTGCAGAAATAGTTGTTTAAATTCAATAAGTTAAAAGAATTTCAAAAAGCATCGTTCAGTCATTTTTAACGGTGCAATCCACGTGTTTTAGGAGCCAAAGAAATTCAATTCCAGAAGATTAATTTTTCTGTTCGCTTCCCTCAGTGTAACTTGCGGGGAAAGATTGCTGAACTGCGGCCCATCGTTCCTCATAAGGTTAGAGTTATCTGCTGTACTTCTGGATCTTTGGCTGCACAGAAAACATGCTTTTAGAGGCTTTCGGTTATCCAGGTGCTCTGGTTTCCAGTTGCTATTAATCATGTTGTGGTGTGTGACGCGCATTGGGTCGACAGGTACCGTCTCTTCTCTTGTCTGGTCTGGCGTCAGGCCTGATGTTCGTCAGCAGACCCCCCCCCCCACCCCCCGCTTGAGCAAACAGGAAATGATCCGTCTTCAGTAACAGCAGTGAAGTGCGGAGGCGTCTGAGACTAAATGCACCGCTTCCTTCAGGCTCTGGATGATATCAGTGTGTCATAAATGCATATGTTAAACTACAGTAATATCTTTGAGATACGAGCGTCCCGACATACGAGTTTTCCGAGATACGAGCAAGCCTTCAAACAATTTTGCTTTGAGATACAAGTAAATATTTGAGATACGAGCAGCTTCCAGACGCTAGAGGTGTTCAGCACTCGCAGCAGCTCAAGCTCCTCATTTATGGGTAATTGCATATGATCTCCACTAGAGGCAGCTTGGTTTTACAGCGGGGGTTACCGGGGGCAACGAGTGATTCACCAGTATTAAGCTGGGAGCAGCACGAGTTATGAGTGTTCAATCATAATAAACATGAGCTTCTGAGTCTATCTAATACACAACACGGGAAGAAACACTACACTTCCGTATTGTGTTTGTGTTATCTACATATCCCTCCTCCTCCTCCTCTTCGTCCTCCACACATGCCGTCTTTAGCCGCTACTGTATCGAAGGTAAGAACTCATAATTAAAACCACATTTTATTTTATATCACAGGAATGATTATATACTATAATTGTGTGTGTGTGGGTGTGTGTGTGTCTCTATAGCAATTAAAAACATGTTTTTCCATCATTATTAGCACTAATAAGGGAGTTTTTTAAAGGGCCGGAACGGATTAATTGTTTTCTGTTATTTCTTATGACCTGATGATTTGAGTTACGAGTTCGTCTTGGAACGGATTATGCTCGAATCTCAAGGTATTACTGTATATCTCAGAAATGCAAAGCAGCCAGAACTCAGCTCTTCTTGGTTTGAATCCGTCGCGTCTCTTGATTCTCTGTGCCCGTCCGATGGCGTCTCCGGCTGCATTCCGGAGGGTGTTGTGGGTCAGCGCAGGTGCTGAAGGACATGTGGTGCTTTACAAGCGCCTGGCGTTTGCTTAACCCTTCGATTATGGGGTAGGAATGTCAGCTATGGGGGATTCAGCCGTCCCGACAGCATCGTTTGACAATCCGTCACGGCCGAGCGGCGGAGACAGAACAGTCTCGCTCGCTCCGGACACAAAGGTGGCTCCCTCACTCAGGGCACAAGCTCCACACAAATCACACTCCTTTATATTCTCCTCTTCTGCCGTGTGTAAATATTGTGTCTATGCAGCGACGTGACTCAAATAGAAAACGCTGAATAGGCATGAAAGCAAAAGAAAGACTGGATTCCTTTTGTCTCGTTTTCTCAGACTAATCTACCTAAACCTTCTCATATTAAGACACTTTCAATGAAGGAACAAGACATTAAGACATTAGTCTTGTTTTTATGAAAATCATCAAAATTAGGTGAGTTTGTGCTTAATAGTACATAATAAAAGCACTTTCTTCATTAAAACAATAAGAAACATCTGTCAGTAGGGTCAGAAACAAAATTTCCCTTTGAATTAAGATCATTTTTCTGACCACACTGGCATATTTCTTCTAGCTTTAATGAATGAAGGACTTTTATTATGTACTATTAAGCTCTAACTGAAAACAAGACTTAATAGTAAATGCATTTTAATTTATTTTATATACTTTTAATGAAAAGCAAGACAAAAAATTGAAGTACAGTAATACACTACAAAATATCACATGCAAAAATAAGAAAAAAAAAGATAAATGAGGCAACACTATTTGTAAACGGCGTGAGGAAATTCCACTTGATAAGAACATCTTTAAAAAATGTTTTGAGATCAATGCAAAAATGGTGCATTCATTTTTTTCTTTTCTTTTTATAATTTGTGGTTGGTTAAATAAATGTAAAGTTCATTTGATCATAATATTATAAATCTTTGTGTCAGAATGTGCAAACATTGTTTCCTAAAAATAAGAATCATTTTGCTCTTAAAATAAGAAAATATGTCTTGAAATTTGTGATTTCAGGAAGAACTGAGACAAAATATACCGTCCCTTTAAAAACATCCTTCATTCATTTAAAGAATCACCAGAATTGGGCATTTTTACAAGAAGATTCAAGTTATATTTTCTCAAAACAAGCAAAGTAATATTTTACTTTTAGTTCTAGATGAGTTCATTTATCTAGAAAAGTAAAATACGATTTATTGCTTTATTTCAGGATTTTTTGACTCGTCAAGATTTCATGTTTTGCCGTTTAAATGACTAAAATTCAGTTAAGCTCGAGGCATCAGTTTCTTTTATTATTTGAACTAACATCATGAACACTGTTACAGAGGACGAGGTGCTTAAATAACATGGCAAATGAAATTAAATGAGATTTAAAAAATCCATACCATCGCTGTAACTTTAGCAACATCTTTGTTCATTCAGAACATATTGATGAAAAAAGTAAAGCACTGCTTTCCTCTGAAAAGCAATTTCGAACACAATATTTGGAGTGTTTTAATAAACATGTCATTCTGCAGCTTTCCATCAAGTTTATGGATTTACAATAAAGATCCTGTTTCCAGTAAAAAGCTGCTGTTATTTGATGGAAGACAGTAGCAAACGTTCATAAAGCGACACACACACGTTCCGATGAAAGACTGAAGCGAGCAGAACTTCAAAAGCTACAAATATCATCTCTTTATGATCCTGCCATCTATAAAAGAACATTTATAATATAATGCTTTTTCACAGACCAAAACAAAATGCATGTACATGTATTTGGAAAGAAAAGTGTGGTTACACTTTACAAAAAGGTCCCATTAGTTAATGCATTAACTAACATACACTTTATTGAAGAATCTTTGCTAATGTTAGTTAATAAAAATGCAATGGTTCATTACAGCTGAATTAAATAGAGAAAACAGATGCAAATGTTAGTTTCTCAGAACAAATGAAACCTTACTGTAAATTGTCACTGAAAGTATGAATGGGCCGTTTCACAAGAACACGTGAGATGAAGAGATTATGGAAAAGGATGCGAAAGTCTCGCTCGAGAAATCTGTCCAGCACATGTTTACATGTGAAACGATTAAAAAGCAGCGCAGTGGAAGAAACAACGCAGGACTTTTGGTAAGATTTACATTTACATTATCAGACGCTTTTATCCAAAAAGACTTGCATCGCATTCAAGAAACACATTGACATTCTAATCAGTTCTTGCTTTCCCTGGGAATCAAACCCATGACCTTGATGTTGCAAGCACTGCTCTCTACTGTTAGACACACAGGAAAGAATGTGGTATCACTTTATAAAAAGCAAAGTACTTACAAATCATTTGCAAACTATTAGTTTAATGTTTATCAATATTAGTTAATATATTATTAGGCTATAAACAAATAAGTAATGAACACATTGTTATTGTTTAATTGGCTCAAAGAGAGTTTATAATGCTTTATTAACAACTTAACAGTAAATAGATGGGAACATGTGAGTGTGCTTTAATTCAACCCTTTATTGGACACACACACACACACACACACACACACACACACACACACACACACACACACACACACACACACACACACACACACACACACACACACACACACACACACACACACACACACACACACACACACACACACACACACACACATTCACAAACTCACATTCACACACACACATTCACAAACTCACATTCACACACACACATTCACAAACTCACATTCACACACACACATTCACAAACTCACACTCGCACACAACATACACACACACACACACACATTCACACACACACAATCACAAACTCACACTCACACACAACATACACACACTCTCTCTCTCACACACACACAACATACACACACTCACATTCACACACACACACTCACACACTCACACTCTAACACACACACAACATACACACACTCACAAACTCGCGCACACACACACTCACATTCACACACACACACACACTCACGCTCACAACATACACACACTTACACACGCACAAACTTGCGTGCGCACACACACACACACGCACATTCACACACACACGCACACGCACACACACACACACTCACATTCACACACACACACATTCACACTCACACATTCACACACACACACACACACACACACACACACACACACACACACACACACACGCTTTTTAATGCATGTTTACGGAGGAAAAATGGCGCAGAGGGAAAACGCGTGTTCTGTGTGATCCAGCCCAAAAAAAACAAATAAACGTCACATACCGATGAAACTCACCTGACTCCATTCACGAAAGCTTTCTCTTTCAATAACGCACGATTACTCAACACTTCTGCGAACCTCGGGTTCAAGGATCAGCGTAAAACATCATCCAAGCGTCGGTGAGACACACACTTTACACACAAAACTGCAACACATCCTCATCATGACAGATTCACACAAGACAATATGGTGTGAATGAATCAAAACAGTAATATTCGTATGATTGTGCTCCAGTACCGTATGTGCCGTGGGCTTTTACTCCATCCGGCGATTAACATTAGATCAGGATTTTTATGGTGTGATATTTGATAGCTGTGATCTTTGGCATGCGTTCAAAATCTGATGCCATGCAATGATGAAACGCTCAAAGCCATTAATAATATTCACTTTACACAATAAACTGTCTTTTTGTCTTGTTTTACAAAACGAATATCAAGATACATTTACTGGGGAAACAAAAGGAAGTGAGTTTGTGCTTAAAACGAGAAATATAAACTTCCTTCACAGAGGTTTCCGACTCTGGCAGATATTTGTTCTCGTTTTAAGCACAAACTCACTTCATTTTCATGATTATTTTTCCAGTCATTTTGCTTGTCAAGTAAATGCATCTTGATTTAAGAACTTACAAGGTTTTTAAAATCAAAAATCAAGGCAAAAATACCGAACAAGAACATATTTTTTTGCAGGCTGTGCTGAAAACGTCTCTTGTAAATGCAGCATGCTATGGTTTTCTTCACTTTGACAGGAGTAATGCACAAAATAAGAAAGTAATATACTGGGATAAACAATGAGAGCATAAAAATGTGAAGTAAAGTATCATAACTGTGCAACACGTTTGTATTTAACATTAATAGGTCCCTTTAGGATATTGAAGGACATTCAGACTGTTTTAAATTCACTCAGAGATTGGAAAGCGCCGCACTTCCATCAAAGGGGATGTTCCTGCGCGAGCAGTTCACGGTCCTGAGCCACAAGTGAACGGCACTTGAATTCATACCTCTGATATTTAAAAATAAAAGCCTCGCCAGGTCAACTCCTGCCCTAAATTCCCCGGGAGCTTTCCATGTCTCTCCACGAGGGCGACAGCCTCGTATTCACAGGATCCCTGTTTATCTCAATGACACGCTTGAGCTGAAAGTATAGCGCTTTCCCAAAGCTAATGGAAGTCGGCCGGTCGGATCATCATGACAGTGGATCGGAGAGAGTAGCTCGGCCCTTTAAAATAGTGCCACTTGATTCCGTTGAACTTTCCGACGTGTTGTCCTTGTTTGTAATAAACCCCGTTCAGGTTGGACGGACCGCAGGCATCGTACCACCATCCTAAGACACAAACATTTACAACTGTTAATCTGTGTTTCTAGTACAAATATTTAAACATGCTTAAATAAAGATGCATTTACTGGAGACGCAGAATCACTGAAGCCTCGTAAACTATAAACATTAAGTAACAAGAAGAAATATCTGCTAATGAAAAACTTAAACTTAACAGGATTATTTTTCTGAACCCATAGGAAGATCTTTTTCTTGTTTTACGTATAAAGTCACTTAATTATTTTCTTCTTGATTAAAAAATGTTTAGAGATTTGTTTGTATTGCGACAAGACAAAAAAATTGTGTATATATTCAGTATCACAATATCTTAAAAGGAAACTGATGTGTGCAATACTATGTTATATAAATCATATATCAAGGCAATTAGTTTTAATTACTTTACTTTTTGAAAATGTAATCATATCACATAAAAAGCCACTGCTGGCAAAGCATAACTTAAAAGCGTGTGGGCGGAGCCTCTCTGCAAATGCACTGAACTCGCAACTAGATCAATTAAAAATCACAGCCAATCAGAAGAGAGTGTGGGCGGAGCCTCTCTGCAAACGCACTGAACTCGCAACTAGATCAATTAAAAATCACAGCCAATCAGGAGAGAGTGTGGGCGGAGTCAATCTGTAAACACACTGCACTCGCAACCAAATCAGTCCAAAATAACAGCCAATCAGAAGAGAGTGTGGGCGGAGTCTCTCTGCAAACGCACTTGCAAAGAAATAGGGGGCAAAACAGATTATTTTTCTGACCCTACTGACAGATCTCAAACTCTATTTTAAAAATTTCCTTTATCAGAAAACAACACTTAATATCCTCAGACATTTTGCCTTTCAATGAGTGTATCTTGATTTAAGAATCTTTAAATGTTTGTACTGGAAAACAAGATAAAAATACTGAGATGTAAGAACATATTGTTTTGCTCATCTGACCTGTTCATTCAATTAGACACGTACACACAACGGTGCCCATTTTGGCACGTCTCTTTCCCAAGGACTTGAGCTTCACTTCACAGGCTCAAATGCCAGAGAGATCTGTGCCATTTTAACAGCCGCCCATGAGCCAACATCGCTGCCCTTTGTCACGACTCTCCCTGACACAGTGAACTGATTGGATGCTGATTCTGCTTGTTGCTATGCTTCTCATCTCAGGCCTTGATCTGGGCGAGTGCCTCGTCGTCTCTAGGGGACGTGTTTTATAGGCTTGTTAATCACACTGCATTACAAGAAATGAGGGAACAGAATGATAAAAATTTGATTTCATGATATAAACCAGAGCTGGAACCAATATGTCTTTCATTAAAGCACTTACCCTGCAGAATTTAAAGGGTTCTACTTCGAGACATTTCCGCGCTGCTTTTTCATTACAAACTCATTAAAAATCTTTCACCGCAACACTATTCTTTTTTATTAATTGCATTGCCCAAATCCCATTGCATATGCAGTGGATTTATGCATGTCACACTACTGTAAGGCTCATATTTATTCTCAGCCTGATATTAAATATCTCAGAGATGAATCACTGTCAGAGTCCCATTTAGAGTTTGGCCACCAAAGACGGGGAAGGTGACGGCAGATTCGGGTGGACAGGATCTCGCTCAGTGCCTGCTTTATTAAATGATGCACAGTGTTTTGAGACCTAAGAGCTTCCTGTCCGAAAATCAAAAGCTGCCGGTGGTCTGCATCCACTCGGAGAGACTATGAGTGTCCTGTACAGACACTTGGAGCTCAGCCCATTCTGCTAGACTCCTCACAGTACGTGGAAGTTCACAAAGACCTCATTACTACGTGCTCAAAGCTTTATGCAGTAACTCTGCCAAAAAGAAAGCATGAGGTGTAGACTTTGTTTAGACTGGATCCTACTGTCTGCACACTTCACAAAGGCTATGCAGAGAGTAACATTATAGTAGCTCTTCAAGTAGTTTATTTTAATAGTTTTTTGGCTTTCCTGTAGCTCAAACAGTAGAGAGTGGCACTTGAATGCAATGCAAGTCGCTTTGGATAAAAGCATCTGATAAATGGATAATTGTACGTTTAACTGGATGATTCATAACACTCGGTTGCACTGGTGGTTCTTAATTCGCTTCCCACCATTAACAAGTTGTTCTGACAATCTGTGTTTCCACTGTTTTAAGGTAGAGGGCGCTGTGACATCTTCTGTAATGGCACAGTATCTCCAGATCCAAAAACAAGCGGAGTAGAAGATCTGCGTAAGCCAGAAGGAGCGATAGAAGTCGTTTATCATCTATTATATGATCATCGTCATTTATTATACGATGACAAAAAAAGGCTTTCCCAGCTTTACTCTCTAAGTTTAGCTTTTTTGATGAAAACCCATATTCAAGTGTTAGAAAAAGAATGAAGAAAGAATGACCCTAAGCCTAACCAAATCAATAGTGTGGGCGGAGTCTCTCTGCAAAACGCACTGCACTCTCAACTAAATCAATCCATAATAACAGCCAATCAGGAGAGAGTGTGGGCGGAGTCTCTCTGCAAAACGCACTGCACTCTCAACTAAATCAATCCATAATAACAGCCAATCAGGAGAGAGTGTGGGCGGAGTCTCTCTGCAAACGCACTGCAAAAGTTCTGCTCTTTTAATATATTGATTTGTTTACATTTTCATAACACAAAATATTATTGGGGCCATATGACCGGAAATACTGCCGCTAACTGGCAACATAAAAATAAAACACTGGGGGGAAAGATTTAAACATTAGCAAAGTTTTTGAAGATATGAATGGAATACAGTACACAAAAACAATGAGCGATCAATGTATATTAATTCCCAAACGAATTACTCCTACAAACCGGTTCTTATTAATGAATCAAAAGTTTACAGCACGACAAGTACATTTCTGATTACTGAATTAATGACTTTTATGAGCCCATTCTTTGTAGTGAATCAAAAACACCTGAATGATTCTGAGTGATGACTGTTTAAGACTTTGAGTTTTTTACATCATTTTACATTTCCCTGTAATGTCACTCTGTCGCGGCTGCAAGCGGCAGTGTCGCTGAAGCTGAAGTGGAGAGTAGGCGTGTGTCGCAAACCCCTCTACACCCCCCTTATGGCATTAATTCCGTGCTAAAAAGGAACGAGCGCAAAACTGATGTTTGTGCGCGCGTAAATTACATCCACGAGCGGAAAACAAAGCTACACGTAAATACGGGTACCCGCGAGCTCATTTTAAAAATTCGCCCGCTCTCGACTGCAGTTTTTGCTCGCGTGAGCACTTTTATTTTTGTCAGTCGTGGGGCGGGGCTTACTCTTGTAATAGTAACAAATATCAACCGTCATTGGTTAGTTCCCTTTTTTCCAGAGGTCAGCTGTGATTGGACGCCTGTGATTGTCAATCTAGAGCTGAGGCAAATATATGATTCAGTCACATTGCATATTACGGGTTTTCTGTCGATTAAATTGTATTAATATTGTTTTGTTGTAATTTCACGTGTCCCAGTCGAGTGATTTAAGACCAAACTATATTTTATACAGGTTTTCTAGGATTTCTTATAAGTAAATGCACAGGTACGACCTTCACCCCGGCCCCTCTGTCAATTTTAAGAAACCAATGTGGCCCGCGAGACAAATAGTTTGCCCACCCCTGAGCTAAAAGCAACAACCTTGTTTGGTTGCAGTCGATGGACTTGTGCCTTACCCCCGCTGAGCATCAGCGCACACTTGCATGTGCAGTTGTCATTGTCCACGTCTTTAGTGCTGAAGTCGGCGCCGTGGATGGCCAGACTGCTCTGCCTTCCCGCCGTCCCGCTGTGGCTCTTCAGGAACAGCCTGAGACAGAGGGAGGACAGGAAAGAGAAGGACTGTTCAAACGAGGAGTTCTTAGACAAGAATATTTACTGCTAGAAACAGCAATGAGTGATTTACACAGATTACCAGTTTTTATGCTTTTTTCCATGTTTGTCTTTCTTTAGTGTGTGATTTTTCTGTTTGAGCAGGAAACAGTTTTTTGATTTTTTTTCCGGGAACAAACACTCACAATATTCCTCATTATCATAATTAATGCGCAGAATAAAGGGGCGGGGCTTGAGTGAGTGAGTCGTGTGTTGAAACTGACGGTTATGGGAAGGGGCATTTCCCAAACACACTGAAGCTCTCGACCAATCACAACACACCGATCCAGCCGACCAATCAGAGCACAGTGTGCTTTCAGAAGGAGGAGCTTCATAGAGACAGGAACTAAACAGAGCGTTTCTGACAGACTGGGAAGAGACGAATATGGGGAAAATAACCAACATTCAAGCAGGAAAACCTGATCTAGTGGAGACAAAAATAAAAGGCCATTGGCTGGGAAACCCACTATAATCCAGACACTTAGAAACCACACAGAGCGCGTAACTCAACTCCAGTCATCCACACATGAAGATTTCAACCGCAAATTCACAGCAGTCACTTAATGCAGGCCGGGGTTCAAACGCTTAATTTTATGCAGCATTGACGGCCAGAGTTTGGGGGCTGGGAGTTTGAGGGCAGCCTTTGATTTTCCCATCTTGCTTCATTGTGTCACCAATAGTTCTGCCCAAGGTCTTAACCTGAGGGTTATTACCCCTCCGACTAGTGCTTTTTTCATCACAAGTGTCATACTCTAAGCCAAAAAACTATTCTGCGCAGGCATGCCAGCAATGAAAGGAACACCAAATGAAATGTTCGGCCTCAGAAAACCATTTCCTGAAAGTCATTGCCACAAATACGATCAGACAGTAGAGAGGGAGCTTTATAAATCTCTTCTAAGATGAACGTTGGAAAGAGACTTGGAAAATGTATTGTATTTTAAGGATGTCCAAAGCGGCCAATGATGCAACAGCAGGCGTCAGAGGCCAAGTGTGTGATTGTCGGTCTTATTGTTAAGTGGGATTTCTTTCTTTTCTCAATGTTTTGTTCCTCACACTTCATCCATCTCGTGGACTTTCTTGTAACAAGCTGCCTAATCACTTTAAAGCCACCCACATCAAATATTGGCTGCTAACATTATTCAGTGACATCATGCTCATTAAGATGAAGTGCATTGTTGCGGTCTCTAAACAAAGATAAATGGACTGGTTGTTCGCGGTCGTGTTCGACGCCAAACCGATGCATTCTGAGTGACACTAAAGACATTTTTACATCCTATATTAAGACACAAGTGCAATACTGACTGTTCAGAAAGACATCAGGCTTCACTTACTGTCACACAGCGTGTTAAACTTGTCAGCGCTCAGATTTTGAGAGGAAATAAACTTCCTCAGGATTTGCACATATTGCTGCATAATTTGACTTGTATATCTGCATATAATGCACTTTTATGTAATGTTCTCTTCTTCATAGACATTGTTTATAGGATAATGCTTTATTAATGTAAATTATTACTTTTTTTGTAAAAAAAAATTTGAAATAGTTTTATAATCTAAAATGCTGTTTTCTATGTGAATATATATTAAAGTGTATATATATATATATACAGGGAGTGCAGAATTATTAGGCAAGTTGTATTTTTGAGGATTAATTTTATTATTGAACAACAACCATGTTCTCACTGAACACAAAAAACTCATTAATATCAAAGCTGAATATTTTTGTATCAATATTTTAAGTAGTTTTTAGTTTTAGCTATTTTAGGGGGATATCTGTGTGTGCAGGTGACTTACTGTGCATAATTATTAGGCAACTTAACAAAAAACAAATTTATACCCATTTCAATTATTTATTTTTACCAGTGAAACCAATATAGCATCTCAACATTCACAAATATACATTTCTGACATTCAAAAACCAAACAAAATATAGCCACCTTTCTTTGCAAGGACACTCAAAAGCCTGCCATCCATGGATTCTGTCAGTGTTTTGATCTGTTCACCATCAACATTGCGTGCAGCAGCAACCACAGCCTCCCAGACACTGTTCAGAGAGGTGTACTGTTTTCCCTCCTTGTAAATCGCACATTTGATGATGGACCACAGGTTCTCAATGGGGTTCAGATCAGGTGAACAAGGAGGCCATATCATTAGATTTTCTTCTTTTATACCCTTTCTTGCCAGCCACGCTGTGGAGTACTTGGACGCGTGTGATGGAGCATTGTCCTGCATGAAAATCATGTTTTTCTTGAAGGATGCAGACTTCTTCCTGTACCACTGCTTGAAGAAGGTGTCTTCCAGAAACTGGCAGTAGGACTGGGAGTTGAGCTTGACTCCATCCTCAACCCGAAAAGGCCCCACAAGCTCATCTTTGATGATACCAGCCCAAACCAGTACTCCACCTCCACCTTGCTGGCGTCTGAGTCGGACTGGAGCTCTCTGCCCTTTACCAATCCAGCCACGGGCCCATCAAGACTCACTCTCATTTCATCAGTCCATAAGACCTTAGAAAAATCAGTCTTGAGATATTTCTTGGCCCAGTCTTGACGTTTCAGCTTGTGTGTCTTGTTCAGTGGTGGTCGACTTTCTGCCTTTCTTACCTTGGCCATGTCTCTGAGTATTGCACACCTTGTGCTTTTGGGCACTCCAGTGATGTTGCAGCTCTGAAATATGGCCAAACTGGTGGCAAGTGGCATCTTGGCAGCTGCACGCTTGACTTTTCTCAGTTCACGGGCAGTTATTTTGCGCCTTGGTTTTTCCGCACGCTTCTTGCGACCCTGTTGACTATTTTGAATGAAACGCTTGATTGTTCGATGGTCACGCTTCAGAAGCTTGGCTATTTTAAGACTGCTGCATCCCTCTGCAATATATCTCACTATTTTTGACTTTTCTGAGCCTGTCAAGTCCTTCTTTTGACCCATTTTGCCAAAGGAAAGGAAGTTGCCTAATAATTATGCACACCTGATATAGGGTGTTGATGTCATTAGACCACACCCCTTCTCATTACAGAGATGCACATCACCTAATATGCTTAATTGGTAGTAGGCTTTCCAGCCTATACAGCTTGGAGTAAGACAACATGCATAACGAGGATGATGTGGTCAAAATACTCATTTGCCTAATAATTCTGCACTCCCTGTATATATATCATTTATTCCTGTGATTAAAGCTGAATTTACTAGATGATACAGTAAAACAGTGTAATATTACATCAGTGTAAAACAGCTGTTTTCTATGTGAATATATAGTAAAGTGTCATTTATTCCTGTGATTAAAGCTGAATTTATTAGATGGTAAATACAGTAAAACAGTGTAATATTATATCAGTGTAAAACAGCTGTTTTCTATGTGAATATATAGTAAAGTGTCATTTATTCCTGTGATTAAAGCTGAATTTATTAGATGGTAAATACAGTAAAACAGTGTAATATTATATCAGTGTAAAACAGCTGTTTACTTAAAAAGTAACTAAGTAATGCAATTAGTTACTTTTTAAGGGAGTAACACAATATTGTAATGCATTAATTTTCCCCAACACTGGATATAAAGGCGCTTTTAAGTGTTGCTAAATAAATGTGACTCCTTGTTGAACAACTCTAACCCAGATTAAAAACATTTGTATCATTTGTCTGTGATATAGAAGCATGATCAGGTGAATAAACACACACCTGCTCATCTCCAGTTCACAACAGCAAGAGACTCGCGCGTTCAGACTCTCTCCTGTCGCACTGACTCTGCTGTACGTCACGTTCGCTCTGAGCTCAAACATCTGTTCATCCAGCAGTTCCTCTAGGCTTCTTCTCACCAGCCTTCATGAACTTTTGCAGAGTCAGTCCAAGCCTTACTAGGAAAAGCTGTGAGGAAAACCGAGTGTGGAATGAGATTTATCTAGTGTTTCACAACAGCAGCCCAAGGGAAGTGTGCTAGTGTCCGGTCATTTTATTTTCCTAATATAAGATGATGGCAGTTTGGTAACGTTCCTCACCGGACGATGTTTACGCAGAATAAAGGAGGACGTATGGATGTCTTTCCTTGCTCATTAGTTTTGTCTTGCTTTTCATAAAAAATATAAAGATAAATTCAAGATTAATTTACTTGAAAAGCAAAATGAATTAAATCCTTTGTACAATAAAAACACCCTACAAGTTTTATGTCCTTTTCACTATAAATAAAGGGTTTATTTAATCAAGCTCCAAAAATGGCTTGTTTTGACTCTGTGGAATCTGAAAATCAACATCAACAAATAGCATTACATCATGACATCATAAGCCCCGCCCACTTAACGACTGACACTGCTGTACACTGGGAGTGAACGAAGCCATTAGAATGATACGATACACAGATGTGCGTTTAGATTATAATGACATACAGATGAACATTTGCTTTGATCGGCCAGTTTAAACGGCTTGTTTCGACTCTGCACAGGATTATAGGTTTGTTCGGAGCATATTATTTTGTTAAAGAGGTGCAGTTTAATGGAGAGTTTGCAAAGAAACTGCAGCCGGCTGTATTGGATCTGACAGCGGATATATTTATAC
>JAWRVZ010000315.1:472500-477500 GCA_037043235.1 Rhodeus uyekii
GATTGCTTCACGTGAAGGAGCTTCAGGATTCAGAAGTTGAGTAAACACCAGTGTAATAAGAGCCGCGGTTTATCAGCAGCATCTGCAATCGGCAGGAAATTAACTTCACAATATAAATGCTGTAATGGCTATTTTTGTGTCACTTTTTCTTATTCGGATCAGACGGTTTTAAAGCCGTTTTCCATATTACTGCTTAACGACAGACAGCATTTGATTTACTGGAGATTTTTTTTGTTAATGATTCGTTTTAAGATAAAGATTTGTGAGTGTGAGTGTGATGTATATTTTTCCTATATTTCTCGGCATCATTTTAATGTCATCTACTCTAGAGAGAGTCACAGTCATTGATCACTTTCACAATCGCTGTCATGCTCTGTCTGTTCCGCGCTCTAGAAAGCAGATGTAGTTTCCACTGCCTGAAGCGAGAGTGTGTGTGTCGGGCAGAGCTGTGGTCAGTTAGCGCCACCGAGGCGTTTAACGTTACCTTGTGATAGCTGCAGATAACTGGAGCTGAGGTTCACCAGAGGAATGCTCCAGACCCGGGAAAACACGCCACTGGAAAGATCGGTTTTTCCGTGCCAGACTCAGATTTTCATCTGCTTTTAGTGTTTACACTGGAGGATATCTAAATCTACTCTTGATTCCTCGCTGAAATATTCTTGACTTAACTTCATGTTGTGGTACAAAGGTTAAAAATACACACACACACACTCTAAAACACTCTCTCTCTCTCTCACACACACACCTTCACACACTATCTCTCTCTCTCACACAAACACACACACTCTCTCTCTCTCACACACACCTTCACACACTATCTCTCTCTCTCACACACAAACACAAACACTCTCTCAAATATACACATCCACACACACACACTCTCTCTCTCACACACTAACATACTCACACACACACATATAGACAAACACTCTCTCTCAAATATACACATACGCATGCATACACTTTCTCTCTCTCACACACACACACACACACACACGCACACGCACGCGCACGCGCACGCGCACGCGCACGCACACACACACACACACACACACACACACACACACACACACACACACACATAACACTCTCTCTCACACATAGACACACACTCTCAAATACACACATACATATACATACACTCTCTCTCTCGCACACACACATACACACACACACACACACACACACACACAATCACACATATACATACACTCTCTCGCACACACACGCACACACACACACACATACACTCTCTCTCACACTCTCTCTCTCACACACTCTCTCTCTCTCTCTCTCTCTTACACACAAACACACACTCACACATATCCATGCACTCACACACACTCTCACACACTCTCACACACTCTCACACACTCGTCACACACTCGTCACACCTACACACACACACACACACACTCATTCATGCACTTTCAGACACACACTCACGCACTCTCAGACACACACTCCCGCACTTTCACACACTCTCACACACACACACTCACGCACTCTCAGACATACACACACTCACTCTAACACACACTCACTCTCACACACACACTCTCTCTCTCTCTCTCTCTCTTACACACACTCTCTCTCTCTCTCTCTCTCTTACACACACTCTCTCTCTCACACTCTCTCTCTCACACACACACTCTCTCTCTCTCTCTCTCTCTTACACACTCTCTCTCTCTCTCTCTCTCTTACACACAAACACACACTCACACATATCCATGCACTCACACACACTCTCACACACTCTCACACACTCTCACACACTCGTCACACACTCGTCACACCTACACACACACACACACACACTCATTCATGCACTTTCAGACACACACTCACGCACTCTCAGACACACACTCCCGCACTTTCACACACTCTCACACACACACACTCACGCACTCTCAGACATACACACACTCACTCTAACACACACTCACTCTCACACACACACTCTCTCTCTCTCTCTCTCTCTTACACACACTCTCTCTCTCTCTCTCTCTCTTACACACACTCTCTCTCTCACACTCTCTCTCTCACACACACACTCTCTCTCTCTCTCTCTCTCTTACACACTCTCTCTCTCTCTCTCTCTCTTACACACAAACACACACTCACACATATCCATGCACTCACACACACTCTCACACACTCTCACACACTCTCACACACTCGTCACACACTCGTCACACCTACACACACACACACACACACTCATTCATGCACTTTCAGACACACACTCACGCACTCTCAGACACACACTCCCGCACTTTCACACACTCTCACACACACACACTCACGCACTCTCAGACATACACACACTCACTCTAACACACACTCACTCTCACACACACACTGACGGACACTCATGCACACACACACACACACACACTCTCACACAGTTTTGGATGGTCGTGTGCATATTTACATGATCAGAATAATAAATAAAAGTTTGTGACTCTGACCAAGGAGTAAAAGAGATCTTTAACACGAGAGATTTACAGTTGAAATGTATTAAAGTGTCAAATGTACTTGCAGTGTTAGTGTCTCATAATGCCGTCTGATTTGTTGGATCACGCCTCACATTCCACTCATGTTCCCAAAATTATTGCCTCGGACCTTCGTGGAAACTTGGTTTACGTGAAGAAAAAAGCGCTTGTCGTTATTTGTGATTTATTGTGCTGAGCGCGGCATTCGTTCAGCCGGCCTTTAGCCTGTGTGCAGTTCAGAAATCATTAGGACCGAAGAAAGGTAATAAACTTGACAGTTAGTCTGTTTCATGATTTAGGTTTCGGGATTTCACTCCATTATTTCTGTGTGCAATTACTGCTGTTCTAATAGCCACTCTTTTCGCTTTAAATGCAAGAGACTGGCAGTCAGACAAACATCTCCTGACTGGAAAATCTCCTCGTTGCTTCTGACAAATAGAAATGCTTGTGCTTTGTAATATGTTAAGCTCTGAATTATCCTTTGTGGATTCACACACACGCTTGCAGAGTTTTATGTGTCATGTCTCCACACTGACTATATATGTGTGTGTGCATATGCATATTTACAGTATTTACTCTCACACGAATGAATTAAGCACAGTTATGCTGGCGTTCCCGCCAAGCTTCTTAAAGGGATCGTCTGCTCGCCCTCATGCCTTTCCAAACCGTCTGATTTCTGTCTTTGCTGGAAAACAATAGAAGATATCTTTAAAAATGTCTCAGGCTGCGTCAACAGCGTCACACTATTCAATCAGCACTACATCTGGTGTGACATTTTTTTGTTGAACTATGTTCTAGTGTGAGTGTGTGTCAGTGTGAATGTTGTGATCATCCGTAATCCTCTCCCGTGGCATTATGGGATAGTAAGGTGTCCGTCGGAGTTCATCCAGGTACTATTTTTCGCATTCTGACAAACTACTCTGTTTTTTGCACACTATATAGTAAGGTTTGAGTTTGTGTTTTGTATTGTTTTTGGACTCAATTATGTTTCATTGCAAAGATTCTTACGCAGTATTTGTGTCTTGTTTTCCAGTACAAATATATGATATAAATTATCTAGCAAAATCTTGTTTTCTGAAACAAATCGTCAAATTAAGTGAGTTTCTGCATAAATCACAATATATAAGGCAAAAATCTAAGTAAAAATAACTGTTACGCGGTTCAACGCCGCAAAACATCTGGAAATAACACAATAAATCTTGTTTTTCTCTTCTAGATAAATGAACTCGTCTAGAAGTAAAAGTAAAAGATTATTTTGCTTGTTTTGAGAAAATATAAGTTGAATTTTCTTGTAAAAATGTCCAATTCTGGTGATTCTTTAAATGAATGAAGGATGTTTTTAAAGGGACGGTATATTTTGTCTCGGTTCTTCCTGAAATCACAAATTTCAAGACATATTTTCTTATTTTAAGAGCAAAATTATTCTTATTTTTAGGAAACAATGTTTGCACATTTTGACACAAAGATTTTATAATATTATCATCCAATGAACTTTACATTTATTAAAACAACCACAAATTAAAATAAAAGCTTGATTTGTCTGTTTCTGCATTGGTTTCATCATTTGTGCTGCTTGAATCTAGTTATAATATCTACATTTCTGCAGCTTTCCTTGTTTCTGGAACGTTTTTAAAGAGTTTTTTGTCTTGCTTTAGGATGTTCTTATCAAGTAGAAATTTGCTCATTTTGCTTAATTTGAGTTTTTTCCCTCTTAACATGTTTTATCTTCTTAGTTTTGCTGTGCATTAATACTACAGGGCTGTCGAATGATAGAATCGGATTGGTTGATGTGAAATAATGATCTGATCCATTATCTTCATGGAAATGCTCGCCTAAAGTAGTTCCGGCAGGTTTTGACTACATTACAGCTCCATATCCCTCCACCAAACGATTTCAGAGATTTCAAAAGATCCGACGACAGCAGAAGAACAAAAACCAACAACCACATTGGAAGTGTTTTCCGAAAATGATATTTTTTGATAGTTTTTATGAAAAGCAAGTATGGGAAGTGAAAACAATTCCAAATATTCCACAGAATGAAGTCACAATGAATGATATAAGGCTGATTAAATGATGACACAACGTTCATTTTTCTGTTACTAACTTCCTCTTTCCTAGTCTAGAATATCTAAAGCAGAACACAAAGCAAACTGGAGCAGCATAAGTCCTTTACATGAACAAAACAGGCTGTAAACATGTTGCTGTCGCTGCTGGGATTTAAAGTGACTGTGTTGGATAAGCATATCTTCTTAGAGCATCGCCTGCTTGTGCTTTTTATACACACAAACTTAAAAGGTTCTCAGGTTGGAATCTGGAGGTCTAATCTGCCTTTCCAGAAGTAGCAACCTCTTGCACACTTTGTGTTGGGCCAAAGAAAGGGGTTGTATTCTCAAGAGGCAGTGAGTGATTAGCATAGCATAACAGTTTGAGAGAACAAATCTATTTTTAGAGATGAGAATGCTGATTAGATTCCTGAAGCTGCAGGCCGGCCAAGAGCGCGGGACG
>JAWRVZ010000315.1:482500-490000 GCA_037043235.1 Rhodeus uyekii
ATGACAATAACCCTGGTTTACATTTACATTCATGCATTTATGAGACGCTTTTATCCAGAGCGACTTGAAGAAACACATGGTTCAGGTTCTTTCACTTCGGTTTGGGTTTCTAGTGTTTGGTTGGCAGAGCTCTGACACTGCCCCTTTGTCGGGTCTTTGTGAGAGTGCGTAGCTTCGAGTTGTCGTGCATTCATGCATTCATGTCGTACGCAGTCGGTGTGTTCACTAATTGCGCACTGTCCCGTCAGGTGCTGAACACATGGAGATGCGCGTCTGCATTGGCTGCGTGTTCATGTCTTGCCATGAGGTAACCCCGCCCGTCTTGTTCCCTTGTTATTCTTGATTGTTCCCAGCTGTTTCTGCTCATTATCCTTCCTCCTGTGCCTATTTAATCCCTTCATGTTTGTTTTCCGGTGTCGCGTCGTTGTCTATGTTGGCTGTCATTCTTATGTCTATTTCCTGCTTGTTTCCCTGTCTTTGTGTTCTCCCGATGCCGAGCCCCGTCCGGTTCTGTTTGTCTAAGTTTTGTAAGCTTAGTTTATGTTAAGTTACGGTAGTTTTTGTTTGTGTTTTGTTTTATCTATAAAGAAATCTTTCACCTGCATCTCTGAGTCCTCACTACTTATACCGTGACACTAATCAGTTCTTGCTTTCCCTGGGATTCGAACCCATGACCTTGATGTTGCAAGCGCCACAATCACGCAGGAAATACATGTATTAACCGCATTAATTCAAATTGTTTTCAAGGATTCAAACATATGCAACCAAAAAGGAATTGCCGCTGCAAGCAAGTAGATGATGATCATATAGCATTACAGAAATTATTAATTACTGGCTCATGAGAGCAGATGATGGATGAGCCGTAAATATGAGACACTGTTCTCGCCTCCGGTGAAAACCCTTGCAAAGGGCCTGAAACCTGACGGCTGTTTTTCCCCTAACCTGTTGCTGGGTTTCCCTGGCCTTCGTGCGAGCGATCGTCCCTGAGAAGCTTTCCCGGCACGAGAGCCTTTCACACGCAGAAACCGCATCGTTTCTTACAGTATGTGAACATAATGAGTGATGCAGAGGAACAGATGATACTCTGAAACAGGGGGTTCTCAAGGGTTTGTGGTTTTCTATGCAACACAACATCGGTGTCTCAACAACTCACTCGGTTGCTATGCATCATTCCAGTAATAGCAATTCAAAGCGATCCAATCCAAAAGCCTCTCCTGAATGCGGCGCAGTCAGAGCCAAAGCCCCGGAACAATTGTTTCCATAGTCTAAATATCTGATTCCATTCTGATGAAGTTTCTCCCAATTTCCTTTGGGAAAGTGTTTGGGGAAGCGTTGATGGAGCTGATAGGGATTGGCGGGAGCGGATACTCCTACGAGGAGAAGTGAAGCTATTTCAATATTTCATTTGATCCAAACCAGGGAATAAAAAAAATGACTAATAAGAGCTTTAGTGAGGAGTGCAACGAGTAAAAACGTGATTCACTGCTGACTTTATGCCTCCAAGCCTCAAATAAGACGGCTGCGATTCATCACACGGGATATTAAAGAAAGAGGGATGAGGGATGTCATCCGTCAGCGGGATGAGATCCAGTGTGTCTTATTTAAGAGGGCAGGTGAATTTATTCCTCCTTTATTTGCCTGAGCATTGAATAGTTGCTATTCTTCACCCAACAGCGCATCTCCGGAAAGAGTGTATTTGAGCTTTGCTGTTTCATCAGTTCTCAGTGTGAAACTGCTCATTTAATTTGCATTATGCTCATGTTATGTTTGCTAGTGACGGCATGTTCGGGATGTTCTTCACTAACAAGATCAAATACGCAAACTAACTAACAAATATATAAATCAAAATTAAATTAAAATGCAGATGGGATTACTATATACATATATATTCAAATAAAACAAAATCAGTAAACTAAAAGGAAAATACAAATAAAAATTATTATAAAGTTAAATTAAAATAGACCAAAATGCAATTTTTGTGAAAAATATTAAATAAAAATAAAAATAAATGAATAAAATAAAATACAGCAAAGGTTGTGATTACTTTCACTTCTATTTAAAATAAAACAAAAAAAGCAGTAAATTAAAGGCAAAATACAAAACAATAAAAATATATATTAATTAATAAAACAATGAAATTTGTTATTACATTCGGTTATATTTAAAATAATAAAAAAAAGACATAAAACAAAAGCAAAATGCAAATTAAAAAATTCAATAAAACAAAACAAAAAATCCGGCTAATGTTGTGATTAGAAGTTGTTTCAAAGAGAAAAAAAGAAGTAAATTAAAGGAAAAATAAAAATAGTGAAATAAAAAATGCATTAAATTAAATTAAATACAAATAAGGCTGTGATCATGCAGTAAACCAAAGGCAAAATGCTTATTAAAAAATTAAGTAAATTAAAATAAAATAAGCTAAGGCTGTGACTACTTTCGTTTCTATTTACAATAAAATACAAAAGCATTAAAACAAATTCACATAAAATTCTGTGGATGAAAAAAAAAATGTGTGAATGAATGTAAACCTGCTTCCATGTAAACGAATGGATTATTCGGGCCAATCAAACAATGGGATGCTGCGTCACGTCTGAAAGTTAGTGTCAGAACGAGTGTCACGTTTCAGTCTGTGACGAGACAGCAAAACTTTACCTACGACTTTCAGGTTTTACAAAGCTCATTCCTTCCACTAAAGAATAACACTGTCTATAACAATGTGTGTGTGTCATGCAAACGAGAGGGAGAATCCCGTCATCCCGTCTGTTTCCTGCTGCTGCCATGGTTATCCTTCACTCTTTCAAGAGTTAATCAGAGACAGATGATCAGAGAAGATATATCGCACACATGCACTGCTTTAAAGAGAGAGAGAGAGGGATGAAGATCATGTCCACCGTTACAGAGAGAGTCAAGCAGAGGTTAGTGGGAAGGATTCTGGATTCTTTACGCACCATTTTATATTCTTTCCATGTTCTCTGGAAGTCCTCGCTACCATCTTCACGTCTTTGGATGACCGTCCAGCCTCCGCCCGCGGACTCCATGTTGCAGCGCACCTGTTCAGAGATCAAACCGTTATCCGTGTATCCCGATGACAACATCATCCTGAGATCCTGCTAGATTAGAGGATTCTCCAAACACAGATTAACTGAGAGGTGGAGCACAGAGACACCTGCCTGTAACGGAGCACGGTCACACACACACACAGCTGAACACGCACACACACACACACACACACAGCTGAACACGCACACACACACACACACACAGCTGAACACGCACACACACACACACACACACACACACACACACACACAGCTGAACACGCACACACACACACACACACAGCTGAACACACATCCTCACATACATACACATGCATGCACACACACACACACACACACACACACACATACACACACACACACACACTCACTCTCTCTCTCACACACACACACACACACACACACACACACACACACACACACACACACACACACACACACACAGCTGAACACACATCCTCACATACATACACATGCACACACACACACACACACACACACACACACACAGCTGAACACACATCCTCACATACATACACATGCATGCACACACACACACACACACACACACATACACACACATACACACACACACACACACTCACTCTCTCTCTCTCACACACACACACACACACACACACACACACACACACAC
The DNA here is from genome assembly GCA_037043235.1 of Rhodeus uyekii. Taxonomy (NCBI): domain Eukaryota; kingdom Metazoa; phylum Chordata; class Actinopteri; order Cypriniformes; family Acheilognathidae; genus Rhodeus; species Rhodeus uyekii. The sequence goes on from JAWRVZ010000315.1 coordinate 486,215, forward strand.
ACACACAGCTGAACACACATCCTCACATACATACACATGCACACACACACACACACACACACACACATACACAGCTGAACACACACACACTCACTCTCTCTCTCTCACACACACACACACACACACACACACACACACACACACATACACACACACACACACACACACACACACACACACACACACACATAGCTGAACACACATACTCACATACATACACATGCATGCACACACACACACACACACACATATAGCTGAACACACATACTCACATACATGCACACACACACACACACACACACACACACACACACATACATACGCACGCAGCTGAACACACACACACACACACACACACCTGAACGCACACCAGCCTGGTTGCAATTAATCCAGTATCTGTGGCTGGAGAAACACTGAAACCAGATATTCAGGGCAGGTTTATACAGCGTTTCACACACATTCACATGTAAAAGGTGAAGAAATGTGCACTTCTACCTCGCCTGACCCTGACAGAACACCTGTGTGTGTGTGTGTGTGTGTGAATTATCCTGTATTATTCTACTGGGAAAAGATTGTCTGCAGTGAAATGATGCTACATGAAAATAATAGTAAAAATGTTCAAAAACTCAAATAATATGAAAAATGAAAAGGCAGTAAACCTAATGTAAAATGCAAAAATAATAACTAAATAACTAAATTAACTAAATAATAAAAACTAAAATTAAATTAAAATGCAGAAATTTGATTAATTTCACTTCTATTTCAAATAAAATAAAATAAAAAAGACATTAAAAAATGCAAATAATTAAGAAAAGTAATAAACAAAAAATGCAGTAAAAGTTGTTATTACATTAACTTATATTTAAAATAAAGTAAAAAAGATATAAAACGAATGCAAAATGCAAATAATAAAATAAAATAATAAAATGAACAATGAAATGAAATAAAATGCAGCTAAAGTTACAATTATGTTCACTAGTATTAAAAAAAGGCTGTAAAACGAATGCAAAAAGTGAACTAAAATAATTAAATTATAAACAGTAAAACAGTAAGACTTTTACAGTGAGATTCTACGTGCAGTTTTGCGATTTTTGCGATACCTGGCATTTTACATGATCTTATAAAAGTAATCAATCACTTTTATGTGATTTGTGCGACTCTTTTCAGTGCCAAACACAATATTAGAGTCCGACTGATGTAAGAAACAAAAAAAACAAATCTTTAAAAAGAGCAGTTATGTCTGGAACTGGATCTAGCACAGGTTTATATTATCAGAGCTCAGCGGATGTGAACGCAGACACACACCTTTCTGCTCTCCTGAGGGCTGATGTTGATGCTGTAGACGCCGTTCTTCTGGAAACCCGCTTGGAAGAGGTCGGCACAGTCCCGGAACTTCCTCTCCTCGTCCGCTTGCTTTGTGCTGTTCGGCACCACTAAACACACGCAGAAAACAGGTTAGAAACAGCAAAAACACAAACCACCGTGAAATAATAACTCCAGCTGTCTATGCTGACACACACACACACACACACACACACACCGAAAGTGCATCGACGATTAAAACAGCTTCCACTCGCTCATTTACAGCCAAACACGACGATTCAAGGAAACAGAAATAGTGCCAAAAATAAAATTAAAAATAAAAATTTTAATCAGAAAAATCAGAATTTTGCTTTACAAAAATAAAATGTATTTTAATAGAAGGGAAAGTAATCACAAATTTGGCTTTATTTGTTTTTTACACACATATACATATATATATAAAGAGCTAAAGAGTGTACGCTGGACGAAATGAAATAAGAGCTGTGTGTCTAACAGTAGAGAGTTGTGTTTGCAACGTCAAGGTCATGGGTTCGATTCCCAGGGAAAGCAAGAACTGATTAGAATGTCAATGTGTTTCTTGAATGCGATGATAAAAGCATCTGATAAATGCATGAATATGAATGTGTGTATTATATAAAAGGTAGAATTGTGATTGACAGTATTTATTTCTTCAGCTTCTGTTGGCATGTGTATATTGTCTGTAGTTAATATAGTTTCACGCTACAAACAGCTCAAAATATATAATCATAGCCGAAAATATCAGTGTTGTAAAATATTGTACAGTGGAATAAATCACATCCAAGCCCTTCAAAAACAAACAGAGCGTTAATGGAATAAATACTGCACTGCAAACTCAAAATACTGTCTCAGTTTTCATGCAATATTTCCAGTCTGGTTAGAATTATTTATAGATTAAAGAGGACAGCAAGTGCATTGGTGCGTTATCAACATAATCTCCATGCAGTGACTGGCGTTCCTCAAGTGTGAAAGTCAAAGCGCTCGACTCTCTCCATCTGCACACAATTACACCGCCAATATTTTGAAACCAAGCAAGAGTCTGCGGACAAAATACTACAAGCTATAAATTTCAAGTTCCTGTTATAACAAGTGCTTTATATTTACCCACCGTGTGCTCGTTATATAGAAGGAAATTCCCTCCGATTCTCCTCTCCCTTTTCTTTCTCTGCATCTCGGTTTTCACACTATTGTTGTTTCTGTTTCAGGAGAGGAGATGCGAGGAGAGTCGTGTCAGGGGCGTTTGATGGAGGACTCGGGATGTTATTCCTGTGTCAGTGACGGGAATCTCCCACTGCGACCGGCTTCACATTCATGCGTTTATCACACGCTTTTATCATCGCATTCAAGAAACACACTGACATTCAGTTCTTGCTTTCCCTGGGATTCGAACCCATGACCTTGATGTTGCAAGCGCCACTCTCTACTGTTAGACACACAGGAAAGCTGAAATGTAGGATTTGTCTGAGAGAACGGAGCGAGAAACCAGCGTTTATAAAAGAAAATCAAGCCTAATGCTTCTTACTGGATTCAAATAAAACATACATCATCATGATTAAATAAATGAGGTGTCTAATATTTATTATTGCACATTTATAGAACTTAGAACACATTTATATAACAATATGATTAATAACAAAATTAAGTCATCTGTGTTTTATGATTAAGATACAGATGACAAAAACAAAGTAGTGCATGAGAAAACAGTATCAAAACACACTTTGACATTAATATTGCATATGCAAATGTATGTGTGTGTGTATGTATATATATATATACACATACATATATTAATTTATTATTTTATTTAAATGATCATATTGCTTATTGATATCAAATAATATGATTAACAATAAGCTACATAAAAATTAATTAATAAAAATGAATAAAATAAAAGCTGCACAAAATAATAATAAAGATGAATAAATAAAGCTCAGTGCTTATTATTGCACATTTAAATAAATATATATGGAGAATTCTAATACAATGTCATTAGTAATAAGATAAAATAAAATAAATTAAATATTACCAAAATCTTACAAAATAAAGAAAAAAAATAAAGAAAAAAACTAGCATCATCATAAAAAAACTCTAAAGCTTATTATGACATTCATTTAAATAAATATATACGAAAATACAATACAAATGGATTAAAAATAAGATGAAATAGAATAGAATTTATAAAATTAAATCAATAAAAAAAAAAAAAAATATATATATATATATATATATATATATATATATATATAAATAATGATTAATCAAAGTTATGGAAGAGGGTTGGGGAATACTTTGTCTTGTGTTGAATGTGGAGTTTGTTGTGCCGGATGGAGAGGATTACAGATGTTTGCAGAACAGCGTCTGGATGCCCAGCGACATGTAAATCTCAGCTTCACCGCGGTAAACTCTGCTATTACACAGCTTGTGTTCTGGCTCACACACTCACAC
>JAWRVZ010000315.1:495000-521390 GCA_037043235.1 Rhodeus uyekii
TATTATTGCATTGTTAAAATTTTAAAAGCCATTTATGGAGATCTTTTCCCTACTGAGAGTGTGTGTGTGTGTGTGAGTATAAGAGAGAGAGAGAGTGTCTGTGTGTATGTGCATGAGAGAGAAAGAGAGGTGAGTGTATGAGAGAGAGAGAAGTGTGCGTGTTTATATATACACATACACATACATACATATACATATATATATATATATATATATATATATAAAGTACATACACATGTTGTATTTATTTGTGTGTGTGAGGATGCGAGTGTTTGGGATTTTTACCCATTCTTGTCATGGATCTTGTTGATTTCATTGATCTGTATCATGAGTTGTTTCTCCAGCTTGTTGGTTGATAGGGAATTCTCCAACAGCTGAATTTCCAACCGGGACGTCTGATTTAAAACCTGAAAATAAGGACTTTCCAATAAAAATACAGTAATCCTTCCGCAAAAGCACAGACCTTAAAAGCATTAAGTAAGTTAATACTAACGGAGCGGCTCCTCATGAGAAGTCATAAACAGGACGGCTTCACCGCACTCACATACGGTAGCACTTATGAACAGCTATTCTCTCAAGTCAACCTCTTATTTGACAAATCAGCAAAACACAACTTCACCGTATCCCTCTGTGACACATCGAAGCGCACAAGTCATAAAGAGATCTGGCAATAAAAGCATTAGCATGATCCATAAAAAGAGACTGCAAGTCTAAAGTGGCACTAGTGTTTTTCTTGGCTTGTTAAGAGCTGTAATAAGGGGAGAGACAGAAAAAACGGAGGCTTAATGGAGCATGAAATGCATCCTGGGAGGAAGATACCTGCGTCTCGACATCGGTGAGCTTGCGCGTCTGCTCGGCGGTTTGGGAGAGGAGACTGGTGCCCATCTCTAACATGGCCGCGGTGTGGTTGTGAACAGCACTCTGTTGCAGCTGCACCATCTCTGTCTTCATATTGTCTTTCACGTAGTTCTCAATCTGTGTGACAAGAAAAAAAGAGCATGAAGCCAAACTATTTACATGCATCTATGGTCTAAAACACTTGGATTTTCTCATAATATACATTGAAGCATCAGCTCCTCTCTCAGTGCCTGAAAAACGGTTAGCTTTCCTGTGCATCTAACAGTAGAGAGCGGTGCTTGCAACATCAAGGTTAGGGTTCGATTCCCAGGGAAAGCAAGAACTGATTAGAATGTCAATGTGTTTCTTGAATGCAATGCAAGTCGCTTTGGATAAAAGCGTCTGATGAATAATGAATAATGTAAATGTTAATTGTAATTTTGTTCAAAAATCAACACAAATCAATCCCGCCTCTCTGAGAGCTGCTCTGCTCTGATTGGTCAGAAACCAAGCGCTCATTATCATATGTGAATCTCAGCTCTTGATTGGCAGATACGAACCGTAACGATGGTGTGTGTTTTACCGTATCAATCAGAAACAGCGTCTCCACATGAACAACAAACACTCTTCCAGCCTCACACACAACGACAGGGATTGAGGGCGGAGCAAACAGACGCCAATCAAAAGCAGAGGCGGGATTATGCTAATGAGATACAAACCTGCGCTGGTTCAGCAGGAAGTGACGCTGAATTACTGACGACTCGCTTTAGAGAATCCCTTCTTTCTTTTTGGGAGGCAATAACTCCATTTATTTGCACTTTGAAACTTTGCAGAGCTTTTACATTCACAAACAGCTTTATTACACTCTACAGGAAAGGTACAATCCCAAAAAGCATAACACTAAATGCCAAAAAGAATCAAGCTCAGATGTCAACATGACCTCTCTTAAGCCTGACATAATCGACATTCCAGTGGCTGTAAAATCCATTCAGAGGTAAAACATCCCTAACTTGACAACTCCAGCAGTCCTGAAGACACTTTAACACCCAGAGCACAGGGAGGGCTCGACAAACTTTTTAAGAGGTCAATAAAACGAAAGGAGACACTCGTCCGCACAAGAACACGGGAGTAATCGAACCCATCACGGTTATGACTTCCTTTAACAAAAGCCACACAGTAACTCTTTAAAGAAAGGACATTTCCGTGTTGGCATGATTTTAAAGGAGTATCTTATCTAGGCCTCTTCATGATGACCCGAGCGGCTCCAGCAGAGCAGTAATAAGTTCTTGAGCCGGTCTTACAGGAAGGTGGAAGCAGATGTCGGTCATTTGTTCAGAGAGGAAGAGATGTAGATATCTAGGAGACGCTCGGGTTTATCGTGAAGGCTTTCATTCGAGTGCTAATCTTCCAGCTGGAGAGATGACCGGACCAGAACGGGCTTTACAAACCCAGCGATGCGTGTGTGTTCATTGTTTGTTCTTATCTTAATTACTCACAGGTGTATCTTGTTAGTCATTAGTGTTTGTGTACATACAGCCCTCATGTTCCCATTGTCTCTTGTCTGTCTTTGTTTTTATAGCCCACTGATTAGTGAGACTGTTTTCTTGTTTTGTCAAGTTCGTTCATGTCATGGTTTGGTTCTGTTTGCTTTACTTAAATTTCAAATAACCTGCATTAGTTCATTTAACTTGCGTTAACATACTAACTCACATTTTAATAACAGTTCAGAACTGTATGCTTCACTCTTTAAAGTTGCACTGAAGTGTCTTGAAACGCTCAGCGATATTCAATGTGTTGATGTAATTCACACTGAGACAGGAAGTGAGGGCGGGGCTTATCCAGCAGCTCCTCCCCTTTTTAAAATAGCGATTAGTTTCTATCACAGTTCAGAGCCGTTGATCTGGATAAAGCTGCCGTTTCCTCCTGATCTCTAACCATTTCTCCTCCATCTCTCTCTAAAACACATGATTGTGTGCAGAACTCAAACGGGTGGATGTGTTTCTCCTCTGATCTCCTCCATCTCTCTATGAAACACATGATTGTGTGCAGAACTCAAACGGGTGGATGTGTTTCTCCTCTAATCTCCTCCATCTCTCTATGAAACACATGATTGTGTGCAGAACTCAAACGGGTGGATGTGTTTCTCCTCTGATCTCCTCCATCTCTCTATAAAACACATGATTGTGTGCAGAACTCAAACGGGTGGATGTGTTTCTCCTCTAATCTCCTCCATCTCTCTCTAAAACACATGATTGCGTGCAGAACTCAAACGGGTGGATGTGTTTCTCCTCTGATCTCCTCCATCTCTCTATAAAACACATGATTGCGTGCAGAACTCAAACGGGTGGATGTGTTTCTCCTCTAATCTCCTCCATCTCTCTCTAAAACACATGATTGCGTGCAGAACTCAAACGGGTGGATGTGTTTCTCCTCTAATCTCCTCCATCTCTCTCTAAAACACATGATTGTGTGCAGAACTCAAACGGGTGGATGTGTTTCTCCTCTGATCTCCTCCATCTCTCTATAAAACACATGATTGCGTGCAGAACTCAAACGGGTGGATGTGTTTCTCCTCTAATCTCCTCCATCTCTCTCTGAAACACATGATTGTGTGCAGAACTCAAACGGGTGGATGTGTTTCTCCTCTATTCTCCTCCATCTCTCTCTAAAACACATGATTGTGTGCAGAACTCAAACGGGTGGATGTGTTTCTCCTCTAATCTCCTCCATCTCTCTCTATAAACACATGATTGTGTGCAGAACTCAAACGGGTGGATGTGTTTCTCCTCTAATCTCCTCCATCTCTCTCTAAAACACATGATTGTGTGCAGAACTCAAACGGGTGGATGTGTTTCTCCTCTAATCTCCTCCATCTCTCTCTAAAACACATGATTGTGTGCAGAACTCAAACGGGTGGATGTGTTTCTCCTCTATTCTCCTCCATCTCTCTCTAAAACACATGATTGTGTGCAGAACTCAAACGGGTGGATGTGTTTCTCCATCACATGATCCGCTCTGGTCTGTCGTGTCTCTGGATCTGCGGCGTTTCACTGACACTAACGTCAATCCAGACTTCATTCCCCAATCAAAGATATTTCCACTGTCTGAGTCGCTCTATATAGAGACTGTGAGCCACTCGAGTAGAAAACAGTGAACGAGTGACGGATTTCAGCCGCAGCTTCAGCCTCGGGTTATAATGAAGGGGCGGAGCTTCAGATTCTACAGCGTTTGATTGGACAGAAAATCTGAAGAGTAGAGTGATGTCATCAAGACTAAGTTTTGAACACTTATATCGACTAAATGTGAATTTTCTCATAATTTTTTGGAGCACAAGCTTATAGAAAAACAGCAGGACTAACATATTCACACTAAAAGACAAAATCTGATTTCGTGGGGACTTTAAACTTGTTCAGCTAACCAGGTGCAAGCGTTCACATGTACGGCAGAATCCGTCACTAAGTGAAATCTTTACACATGATGTGTGACGGAAAATATCTGTCGGGAAGACACTTAAGCAAATCGATAGTGACAACAGAGTCGCCCACTCCACTTTCCCACAATTCCAGCTGGTTGTTTTGCTCCACTTGCTACATCATGAATGATCCCATGTGAATCCACAGAAGAGAAGTCAAATCCTTCATGACATGTCAGACCTCGCGTCCCATTCAACTGCAGTTCACACACCTGATCGTCACCAATGGCATTTCACTGAACGGTTTTGTCATATTTATTTCTGCTTTAGTCATTCCGACAACTTTGCGTTGTTTCCTATGAAAGAGAACTATATGCTAAATGAATCACTTGGCAAAGCGTGTTTGTTTAGAAAATGGAAGTTGTGGTCAAATCAGTTGTAATTTTAAAGTTTGGAGTTTATGACTCTATCCGAGATGACAAAAAAAACATTGGGTTTGAGACATGAAGTCATTGTGATATAGATATTAAACAAAAACCAAAATGAAAGGGTGTGGAAATGTATCTCTACACTTGCCAACATCCATCTGCCAAACAACGGAGAAACACGCCGTCAAAAACACAAAATTCAACCTGTTGCTGCTTTAGCCACCAGCAACCTGTCACGCAGCATTAGCATCGCAGACGCAGGGATTATAAAAGCAGAGCCGTTGTTGCACATCACGGGCGATTGTGATACTGATACAAGTGTCTCTTTACAATAAACAGCCAAACCTTGATGGAATTGATTGGAAGGAATACGAGGATAAGACCTCAGGCATTAGAAGAGTTTAAGATGCAATTCGATCGAGACATTTGAACTACGACGTTAAGCTTCCCAATCTGTGTGTGTGTGTTCATTATCCGCTCTCTCTGCGGATCAGATGCTTGACTGTGATCCAGTTTAAGAGGCTGGAGAGGTTTGATGTTGGCCAGAGCTTTGAGAGCGAGTTAATTCACCTTCACAAGGGTGTGGAAGCTGTTCTGGTGGCCCGGAGAAACACGAGGCAGAGATTCGCTTGCGTCGTTCCCTAAACGAGCGGGGCGTCCCGCGTGGAACAAAGCAAGGAGAATCAAGATTACACAAACAGAAACTTTGTGTAAAAAACGATCAGAGGAAGCAGTAAAGGGCTTTAGTGGGTGTATAATTATTTCCCACTTCCATTCATAAATAACCGTGCCTTCCCAAAGACAACAGACGAGGCACAGACAGAGAAATAATCACGCTTGAGGCATTTTAAACTCTTCTACACAAGAAGAAATGTCTTAAATGAATGCATGATTAACAGGTCATTTGTTTTTACGGAAAAAAGGTTAGTTTACGAGATGTTTAAGATTTAATTAGAAGTTTTAAAAAGTTAATTAAAGCTAAATGCATTAAATGATGGAACCACTAAAAGGTTCATTATCATCTATAGTATAAGCGCCTGATGGATCCTTTTAACCGTCAGCAATCTGAATTTATATGGTTGTAGTTTGTAAACGCTTCGGAATATAAACCGGCTGGTCGCTTTTCAAAGAAGACGGTATCTCAAAAATGCACTTCAAAAAACTCTCTCTCTCTCACACACACACACACACACACACACACACACACACACACACACACACACACACACACACACACACACACACACACACACACACACACACACACACACACACACACACACACACACACACACACACACACACACACACACACACACACACACACACACACACACACACACACACACACACACACACACACACACACACCAGTCGCCAGTCACTGTCAGTGTTTTAGATCGTTTTTATGGCCTCTAGAATATTTTGTTGTACGAATATCTGAACATGCAACACATCAAAAGAAAGAACAGAGCCTCTGCTTTTAAAATACAAAAATCTTTTATAATTGCTTCATGCATTTTTTATGCATTTTGTTGAATAAAAAAGCAACATTTTGAACAAAAAGCTGAGAAAATCTAGTTTTTGTGGAAGTCTACATCCGGATTCAGAGCGACGATCAAAACACAGATGGAGTGGATTGAGTTCATCAACACACTAAAGCTTCACAGTCCTAAAGCTCGTCTCATTCAGTGACATTAGACCGTTTTGATTCACATGCTGATTAATGTTGATGATTGAACGCATCTGTTTGCATTTGCTATCGCTTGTTTCTGCTTCTTTTTCCTGTGTTTGAATCAGGAGATTCTGCACTCTTTCAAAAGATGAACCGCACGTGTAACAGTGAAAACACGGAAAGCTGGGAAAGAGTTAACAGGCTAAGCTTCTATTTTCTCCTTAAAGGCTGTTCATGCCAAGACTGGTGGTGACTACATTACTACATTAGCGGGCACACCTGTTCATCATAACCATGCTGCAGTTTTGACACTTTAAACGCTCGCGCTCTAAACGCAGGACGGATTCTGACTAGCTATCAATGTTTTTATCTCTCAACAGCTGGAAAAAATCATTCTGAAAGTTTCATTCTAATGAAATTAAATCAGTATACTATCGTTATATCATATTTAGAACGTAATGATGAAAATGAGCCTATTTTGAACTAAATATGAATAAAGACAAAGCCTGCAAAGACCTGCAGTTTGTCTGAAAGATACAAAGAGTGCGATGAAGCCGAAGCCGCCGCGCTGCACCTGGGGATTGGCTTACGTCTCACAGCCGGCCACCGGCGCAGGGTCGCGCTAAATGAGTCAAGGTCAACCATATCAGCACTCCAACATCTGACCCGAGAGCAGTCGCGTCTATATCCATATCACTGGGCGTTTAAAGCCGGCCAACTTTACCACTCCACTTGCAGATTGATTGTGTTTATTTGCGAAGTGCAGCGATGTGAGAAGGTGAGCGGGCCGACGCTCGAGACGCACACACTTAACAGGCCAGAATGTCCCATTGCACCCAAATATCAAAAGTGGGAAGCTTTCCTGCGTATCAAACAGTAGAGAGTGGCGCTTGCAACATCAAGGTCATGGGTTCGATTCCCAGGGAAAACAAGAACTGATTAGAATGTCAATGTGTTTCTTGAATGCGATGATAAAAGCATGAATATAAATTCCGGTTCCAATTTGATTTTGGTAAGTTTTCCTAAAATGCAGCAAATGTATGAATCACCCAAAATGTGCCTAATCTCTATTGTTCACAGTTAAAAAAATAATAATGATAGTAAAAGCAAACCATGATGTAAAATAGTCAACAGTTTTTTGTATTGATAAAAGTATTGATTGATTATTATTGATTAAGTATTGATAGTGGAGAAAGAGTGGAGAATAAAACGGATTATCCATTGGCTCTTGATAAACCAGGCTTTATATAAAGGTAAAATTAGAAAGATTTGCTTAATTTGAGTATGACATTAAATATTATAAATGTATCATTTAAAAAAAAAATATGATTCAATCAGATGTGAAATTGACACTTTACTCAAGAAAAATTACTGTAGTTTCATGTGTTAATTATAGAACACAGTTGCCATAAGACAATATATATATATACACTATAAATTATATTATAATTTTTTTCTGGATTTGGAGATGTTTATTTTCTATTTATTTAAACAAATGTATCATTAAATTAACTCATGAAACATTTGATAAATCAATCGATGTTTAAAAATGTTATCAAATGAAAATGGAATTCTTTTACATTCAATTTTTTAATAAAGGGCTGCATATATATATATATATATATATATATATATATATATATATATAAATAATTGCATTAATGCGAAACTGAACAGGTGTTCCTAATAATCCTTTAGGTGAGTGTATATGTATATATATATATAAACAGGTTTTTCCAGGAGTTTTTTAGAGGGCAGGAATGAATTAATTTTTTTCCCTGTTATCTCGTATTGAGATATTACTATATGATGATTAGTGTTTACTTTAGACGATTGTTATTTCACCAAATAAATATGTCTGATTCTGTGCAATATCAATTTATATATAGAGGTTTTATATAAATATACACACAATTGAAGTCCTTCAGAAGTGTGGAAACACTCACAGGATGATAAAAGCAGTCATTACTCCATCCGTCCAGAGAGTCGCATCACCCGCCCTGCTGAACGAGCCCTAAATCTTCCGTCTGTGCGCTGAAGAAAATCACCCAGTAGAGCAGAATGTCTCCTGAACCGCTAGCTGACACCGGACTGTAAACGCTCAGGCGTCTGTGAATCACAGGTCAGGTCACGATGAACACAGAGGTCAGCGATAACGACTGCTGCCGCTGATGCACGATCGGCCCTGATTCTGTTCAGCGAGCTTTATGAGTTTCAGAGAGTTCAAAGCACGTCTGTTAACGCTAAAGCTGTCCGTCCACAGAAACTACCAACTACAATACGCTCTTAGAAACATAGCGGGCAAAGTCTACGTTTGATGCAACGGATAATATTGTCTTGAAGGACAATGCATTTTTAGATAATAAAAAAAGGTTCCTTAAATTTGAGAACGCTATATATAAATACTGTTTTGCTGCAAGTCAATTCAAGCATCACAACATCATAATTTACAGTAAAAATGAGCGCTGGATGTCATCAAAGATTATAAGAGTAGGAGAAACGAGCGTAGACATTAAATATCCAACATCAGCCGATGCATTTTTTCTTTTTAAATGCATAAATGGTGATCATCACAGGTCAAACCTGCTTTCTGTCTGCTGTCTCGTTCAGACGCTCGTGGCGACGGGAGGAGAAATCGCCGCTTGTGTAAATCAGCATCCATGACTATTGTCTCTGTAATTAGAGTTAGATTAGAGAGTAATTTAAGAGCAAGTTCAGCATCATGTGTGCAGACAGTTAGTGTCGGACAGGACGAGCTCAAGCTTTCATTACATCACACAGGAAAGGTTGCTGAAGGTCGTTATGATCTTGTGTCGTTGCGACTGATGGCTGTAATAGCTGAAGCCGACTCACAGTTAACCTTTACAACCTCAATCCCCAGAGACAGTTTACTGACGCTCACTCAATCACACACACACTGTCACACACACACAAACTCACACGCACACTGACATACATACACACACACACACACACACACACACACACACACACACACACACACACACACACACACACACACACACACACACACACACACACACACACACACACACACACACACACACACACACACACACACACACACACACACACACACACACACAATGAGAGTCTTACTCCTTACAATTAAGTATGATCTTCTAAAGCTCCAAAGAGTCAAAGTACATCTATATTACACATGAATATGTACATACTGTACACATTTATTCAAAAGATTTATTTTTTGAAAGAAATTAAATGTTTTATTCAACAAGAATATAATCTGATTAAAAGTGACAAAGGAAACATTTTAACCTTCTAATTATCAAAGAATCCTGAAAAAACAATACATCACAGTTTCCAGAGAAATATGAACCATTTTCAACACTTATAATAATCATAAATGTTTGTTGAGCATTAAATCATCATATTGAAATGATTTATGGAGATCATGTGACACTGAAGACTGCAGTAATGATGCTGAAAATACAACTTTAATCACAGGAATAAATGACACTTTACTATATATTCACATAGAAAACAGCTGTTTTACACTGATATAATATTACACTGTTTTACTGTATTTATCATCTAATAAATTCAGCTTTAATCACAGGAATAAATGACACTTTACTATATATTCACATAGAAACAGCTGTTTTACACTATAATATTACACTGTTTTACTGTATTTATCATCTAATAAATTCAGCTTTAATCACAGGAATAAATGACACTTTACTATATATTCACATAGAAAACAGCTGTTTTACACTATAATATTACACTGTTTTACTGTATTTATCATCTAATAAATTCAGCTTTAATCACAGGAATAAATGACACTTTACTATATATTCACATAGAAAACAGCTGTTTTACACTGATATAATATTACACTGTTTTACTGTATTTATCATCTAATAAATTCAGCTTTAATCACAGGAATAAATGACACTTTACTATATATTCACATAGAAAACAGCTGTTTTACACTATAATATTACACTGTTTTACTGTATTTATCATCTAATAAATTCAGCTTTAATCACAGGAATAAATGACACTTTACTATATATTCACATAGAAAACAGCTGTTTTACACTGATATAACATTACACTGTTTTACTGTATTTATCATCTAATAAATTCAGCAGCTTAGTGTCTTCAACAGCGCTCGAAGCTAACGTGTGTTTGAGTTGCTCTGCTGGCTGTAAGTTGATATATTTCACTTACCTCAAGAAGAAATGGCGGATTCACAGTCTTTCAGGCGTTGTGTCACTCCTTGCCCGCGTTTTATCACGGGTAAGGACACACACGCTCTCTGTGTCTTTTGTTTGGGCGAAGCTCATGCACGCTCAGCGCTCGAGGGCACTGAGTGTGCAGAGTGTTTGCAGCTGCCGCTGCGCACTCTTCGCTCACGCCTGGCAGTCTTCGAGGGGACTGCTCAGGCTCGCGTTCCTCGTGGGTCTGGTCCCGCTGCAGCTGAGGCTCAGCGGCGGCTGCACTCATGGGGATCGCAGCTGGATTTAGCAGCGGGGTCGGAGACGGGCGAGCCCTTTTCTCCTCCCTTACCTGCTGAATCCGCGCTCACTCAGGATTCGGAAGCGCACCATGCGGTGATTACTTCCGACCTGGGTGATGACGCTCTGCTGAACCTCTCTAGTTCCGAGGAATTAGAGGTGGACGTAGTCAGCATTGATGTGGATGAAGCTGAACCGCCATCAGCTTCACCCGCGTTTGAGGAGCTGCTTGAGGTTGTCACTCGGGCAACGGCGAGGCTCGGTCTCGAGTGGCCAGCTGAGCCCAGGGACGCTCGTCCTAAAAGTCGGTTAGACGAGCGTTACCTGCCTGCTCGAGTGCAACCTCAGCGTCGGGGTTTGCCGTTTTTCCCGGACCTCCACACCGAGGTGTCGAGGTCTTGGAAGCGGCCCGCCTCCCATAGGGTGCATAGCAGCGTTTCCGCTAACTATGCTACCATTATGGGAGCCAAAGAGCGCGGCTATGGGGCGATGCCTAGAGTGGAGGAGGCGCTGGCTAACTACCTCGCCCCCCATTCATCGCCGCCCCTTAAAACCCCGACGCTGCCCACCAAACCCCTCCGGGTTACTTCCACCATGGTGGGCAGAGCATACTCCGCGGCTGGTCAGGCTGCAGCGTGTTTGCACACGTCTTCACTGCTGCAGGCCTACCAGGCGGAGCTGCTCGCAGACCTCGATGAGGGCGGGGGAATCGGCCCTGAGGCAGTAGCCGAGCTGCGCAGGGCCACCGATCTTTCTCTGAGGGCTGCTAGGGAAACGGCCGGTTCTATCGGTCGCTCCATGGCAGCCCTGGTGGCCACAGAGAGACATCTCTGGCTCAACCTGACTTCTCTCAGAGAAAAAGATAAGAATGTTCTCATCGACGCTCCTCTTACGCCTCCTGGTCTCTTCGGCGACGCCGTCAAGATGGCCGTCGAGAGATTTCAGGAGGCTGCTAAGCAGGAAGTAGCGTTCCGGAAGATTCTTCCCCGCCGCTCTCGGGCAGCTGGGCTTGCGAGCCAGCCGCAGCCCAGCAGCAGCTCCTCGCACCGCGCTGCTCAGCGGCAGAGTGTGGCTTCTCGCCAGCCTCCCCAGTCGGGTGGCGGCGCTGGTCGCCGCACTCAGCCGCAGCCCTCTGGCAAAAGGACAGATCTGAGGGCTGTCCTTCAGGCCAGGAAGGCTAAGAGCAAGAGGCCCTGACACACTCCGGTCGCGGCCTCGCAGCGCTGGTCCTCCTCGAGGGGTGGACCAGTGCACACCAAGCGCGGTGTACGGCTCGGGGTCTCGAGGGACCCGGGCCGTGCTCTACGCGGGCAGTCTTGTCCAGTCACGCTCCTCTCGGGCCGTGCTGGGCAGGTTGCCCCCTCTGAGGAGGGTCCTAGAGCATCCGCCCCGGCGGTCCTCTGGTTTCGGCCGGGGCCCCGGGGTGGCAAAATATTTATATCCAGAGGTCGGTCTCGAGAGGCTGATACCCCTAGTAGATTTCCTGGCGGCGTGGCAGCGCCTCCCAGGTATCTCTCGATGGGTCCTGCGTACCGTATCAGAAGGATACGCTGTTCAATTCCGGGTTCATCCTCCCGGCTTCGCGGGTGTATTACCAACAGTGGTGAACCCCGAGCAGGCTCTGGTCATGGAACAAGAAGTAGACTCACTGCTGAGGAAAGAGGCCATAGAATATGTACCCCTCTCAGCCAGAGAATCAGGTTTCTACAGCCGGTACTTCATAGTTCCCAAGAAGGGTGGAGGCTTACGCCCTATCTTAGATCTTCGCACTCTGAACAGTTTTGTCAGGCGACTGAAATTCAGAATGTTAACTCTGAAGCAGATCGTAGCTCAAATCAGGTCCGAGGACTGGTTTGTCTCGATAGATCTCAAAGACGCGTATTTCCACGTCTCCATCCTTCCTCAGCATCGGAAGTTCCTCAGATTCGCCTTCGGGGGGAAGGCTTATCAGTACCGGGTTCTTCCGTTCGGCCTGGCTTTGTCTCCTCGCACTTTCACCAAGTGCGTGGATGCAGCTCTAGCTCCGCTCCGATCCCGAGGGATCCGGATCTTGAATTATATCGACGACTGGCTCATTTTGGCCCAGTCTCGAGGGTTGGCGGTTCGGCATCGAGATGTCGTTCTCGCACATATGAAGGAGCTCGGGCTGAGACTAAACGCCCAAAAGAGTGTACTCTGGCCGAGGCAGAGCACGACTTTCCTAGGCGTTGTATGGGATTCGGTGTCAATGTCGGCACGGCTTTCCCCCGTGCGCATTACATCAATCCTATCGGCAGTCAACGACATAAAGCTAGGCCAGCTGGTCACTGTCAGACACTTCCAGAGAGTTCTGGGGCTCATGGCAGCAGCCTCCTGCGTGATACCGCTAGGTTTGCTTCACATGAGACGTCTGCAGTGGTGGCTCAAGACCAGGGGGTTTTCCCCGAGGGGGAACCCTTCCCGCCTGATCAAGGTCTCAAGGCGCTGCCTGCGAGCCTTGAGTCAGTGGAAGAATCCCTGGTTTCTTGCCCAAGGACCCGTACTGGGACCAGTCTGTCACCGCGTGACGCTGTCGACAGACGCCTCCCGCTCGGGTTGGGGGGCGGTCCTGAGGGACCGCTCAGCTCAAGGTTTATGGAACGAGGCCTGCCTCTCTCTGCATATCAATGCGTTGGAGATGTTGGCAGTTTGGAGGGCGCTTCAAGCCTTTCTCCCAGACCTCCGGGGCCACCATGTGTTAGTCCAGTCGGACAACATGGCGGTGGTATCCTACATAAACCATCAGGGGGGTCTCCGCTCCCTTCGGCTTTCCAAGCTGGCCGGGCGGATCCTCCTCTGGGCTCGGAACAAACTCTGCTCCCTACGGGCAGCTTATATTCCGGGATCCCAGAACACGGAAGCAGACTTCCTGTCGAGGCAGGGGCCGAGGCCCGGGAATGGATGCTCCACACCGAGGTGATGGAGCAGATATGGGAGAAGTTCGGTCAAGCCCAAGTGGACCTCTTTGCGTCCCACGAGGCGACCCACTGCCCTCTGTGGTACTCCCTCTCTCCTCCAGCTCCGTTGGGACTGGACGCAATGCAACAGGAGTGGCCGAGGCTACCCCTGTATGCTTTTCCCCCAGTAGCTCTGCTCCCGGGGGTTCTAGAGAAAGTTCGCCAGGACAGGGTCCGTCTCACCTTAGTTGCCCCGCGGTGGCCGGGCAGGGTGTGGTTCTCGGACTTGGTGTCCCTCCTAGACGGCACTCCTTGGAGGATTCCCGTCAGAGTGGACCTTCTGTCTCAGGCACAGGGCAGGATCCTTCATCCTCGCCCGGAACTGTGGAATCTGTGGGTCTGGCCTCTGAGGGGGCCCGACTCATAGACTCGGGTCTCTCGACTGAGGTCGTTGAGACCATTCTCCACTCTAGAGCCCCATCCACGAGGAAACTCTACGCCAGGAAGTGGGCCTTCTTCACTTCCTGGTGCGGTAGCAAATCTGTAGACCCAGTGACCTGCCAGGTCGGTATCGTCCTGGAGTTCTTACAGGAGAGGTTCGCCGCCGGGCTGTCCCCCTCCACGCTTAAGGTGTACGTGGCTGCCATTGCGGCTTACCACGTGCCCCCGAGTGGTATACCCCTGGGTCGGGACCCCCTAGTAGTTCGTTTCCTCCGTGGCACTCTCAGGCTGAGGCCTGCGGTACGCTCCAGGGTTCCTTCCTGGGACCTGTCCCTGGTACTCCAGGCCTTGTCCCAGGAACCCTTTGAGCCGCTTGAGGACATCTCAGAGAAATTTCTCACTCTTAAAACGGTGTTCCTCCTAGCCATTTCCTCATTCAAGAGGGTTGGTGACCTTCAGGCCCTGTCAGTGGCCCCCTCCTGTCTGGAGTTTGCTCCTGGTCTGGCGAAAGCCTTTCTCTCTCCCAGACCAGGGTATGTTCCGAAGGTCCTCTCGAGCCCAGCTCGTCACATTGTACTGCAGGCCTTATGTCTTCCCCCCCGTTGATGATCATGACCAGGACAGGAGCAAGGTCTGTCCAGTGCGAGCACTGGACGCCTACGTCCGCAGAGTGGCTTTATGGCGTAAGTCTGACCAACTCTTTGTATGCTTCGGGGCTCCTAAGGGAGCTCCAGCATCTAAACCTACTTTAAGCAGGTGGATAGTTGAGACTATCTCACTAGCTTATGAACAGACGGGTCAGCAGTGTCCTCTGCATGTCCGCGCCCACTCTACCCGGAGCATGGCTACCTCTAAAGCTTTTTTCGCAGGGGCTCCCCTTGCCGATATTTGTGATGCGGCTGGCTGGTCCTCACCGCATACTTTTATTAGGTTCTACCAGTTAGACCTTAACCCCGCTTTGGGAACCTTGGCCCTTTCGTAGTGAGCTACGTTAGCTTGGCATACTCCGTTCGCTGAGGCGGCGTGGGTATTCTCGTTCCCATATGCGTTCCGACGCAGTGTTGAGTTCCCTTGACAGGGAACGTCTCAGGTTACTTACGTAACCCTAGTTCCCTTAGAGGGAACGAGACACTGCGTCTCGTAGCCTCAGCTCCATCGCACGCCGGCTGTTTTCAGACACTAGTTAAGCTGAGGCTGCTAGTCTGCTGCGTGCAGTTATACTCCTGGCTCATGACGTCACACTCGGCTACGTGCACTCGCACACCTGGTTTCAATTGCGCTTCAAGAGACAATTACACTAATGCGTTCCCATATGCGTTCCGACGCAGTGTCTCGTTCCCTCTAAGGGAACTAGGGTTACGTAAGTAACCTGAGACGTTTTACAATAAATTAAGAAAGCAGCTGTTTTACACTGATAATATTTGAGCATATGTCAGAATTGGGCTGTGTCGTTCCAAATCCGGATGACTCCCTTTCCAAAATTATTCCAAGAATATTCCAAGATCTTCAGTGAATAACAAGTTAAACTTGGGTCTGTGTCTCTATTGTTAAAGAACCCTAATGCCAAAACAGTTCTCTATTCATTAACACAAGCTTCATTAAATTATCCCATGATGGGAACCCGTAAAAGTTTCTAGATACGAAGCACCTGATGGAACCCTTTTCTTCTGAGAATCTTTAATTCTTTAATGCTTTTAAAGTGCATTTGGACTCTTTCCCAATCCCCGTTCCCTGTATGAGGAAAACCAGCATGATGATTCTGAATGTTTCTGCATATGGGAGAAAGTATGAGTTTGTAATAACATCATTTTATCCGTCGGACAATATTACGTCCATCCAATAATGAGAACAACCAATCAATCGCCACATGTGATCATTGCACTAAATTATATTTATTGAAGGCTACAGTTTATATATATGCAATGTAAATCTAAACCAACCATCTTCCAAACAATTTAAAGCAGTGCCCGCGTGCCATGTCGTAATTTCAGTTTGTCAGCGGCAGTAAAACATAACATTTTAAGAACTGGCGTATTCCCAGCTGGACTTGTTCTGTATTACAAAGCCCTGAGATATTTCGGGTATATTTGGGTCTGTATGGCACGGGCTCAGAAAGGCTTGTTACTTCAATTGCAATAAAACAAGCTCAGGATTTAATGCGTGATTGTGGAAACCTTCGATTGTTATGTAAGTACACTACTAATTTGAGTGTCAGATGTGGTTTGAAACTTTAGAAATCTAAAACACAATATGGTTGTTAAGAGCAATGCACATTGAGGGAACTGGAATGGCAAAATATTTAAGTGCAATCTAAATGAAAATGCTAATTGGTTGCACAGAAACACAATATCAAAACGAAATCAACATCAGTCACAGCAGCCATCGCAATCTAAACACATGACCTGAAATAACGGGAGAAAGAAAAGGAAATAAAATATGTGTTTTAGGAAAATATGACGTCTCATCTCTGGTATAATATTATACGTCAGAACAATTATATATAAAGTACATATAAATAAATAAAGTAAAAAACAATTGTAAAAAAATGCTGCCTTAAACACATCTCATCTGCACTCCATACACACGCGTGACGTCTCATCTGCACTCAATACACACGCGTGACGTCTCATCCGCACTCAATACACACGCGTGACGTCTCATCCGCACTCAATACACACGCGTGACGTCTCATCCGCACTCAATACACACGCGTGACGTCTCATCCGCACTCAATACACACGCGTGACGTCTCATCCGCACTCAATACACACGCGTGACGTCTCATCCGCACTCCATACACACGCGTGACGTCTCATCCGCACTCCATACACACGCGTGACGTCTCATCCGCACTCCATACACACGCGTGACGTCTCATCCGCACTCAATACACACGCGTGACGTCTCATCCGCACTCAATACACACGCGTGACGTCTCATCCGCACTCAATACACACGCGTGACGTCTCATCCGCACTCCATACACACGCGTGACGTCTCATCCGCACTCCATACACACGCGTGACGTCTCATCCGCACTCCATACACACGCGTGACGTCTCATCCGCACTCCATACACACGCGTGACGTCTCATCCGCACTCCATACACACGCGTGACGTCTCATCCGCACTCCATACACACGCGTGACGTCTCATCCGCACTCCATACACACGCGTGACGTCTCATCCGCACTCCATACACACGCGTGACGTCTCATCCGCACTCAATACACACGCGTGACGTCTCATCCGCACTCCATACACACGCGTGACGTCTCATCCGCACTCCATACACACGCGTGACGTCTCATCCGCACTCCATACACACGCGTGACGTCTCATCCGCACTCAATACACACGCGTGACGTCTCATCCGCACTCCATACACACGCGTGACGTCTCATCCGCACTCCATACACACGCGTGACGTCTCATCCGCACTCCATACACACGCGTGACGTCTCATCCGCACTCCATACACACGCGTGACGTCTCATCCGCACTCCATACACACGCGTGACGTCTCATCCGCACTCCATACACACGCGTGACGTCTCATCCGCACTCCATACACACGCGTGACGTCTCATCCGCACTCCATACACACGCGTGACGTCTCATCCGCACTCCATACACACGCGTGACGTCTCATCCGCACTCAATACACACGCGTGACGTCTCATCCGCACTCAATACACACGCGTGACGTCTCATCCGCACTCAATACACACGCGTGACGTCTCATCCGCACTCCATACACACGCGTGACGTCTCATCCGCACTCCATACACACGCGTGACGTCTCATCCGCACTCCATACACACGCGTGACGTCTCATCCGCACTCAATACACACGCGTGACGTCTCATCCGCACTCAATACACACGCGTGACGTCTCATCCGCACTCCATACACACGCGTGACGTCTCATCCGCACTCCATACACACGCGTGACGTCTCATCCGCACTCCATACACACGCGTGACGTCTCATCCGCACTCCATACACACGCGTGACGTCTCATCCGCACTCCATACACACGCGTGACGTCTCATCCGCACTCCATACACACGCGTGACGTCTCATCCGCACTCAATACACACGCGTGACGTCTCATCCGCACTCAATACACACGCGTGACGTCTCATCCGCACTCAATACACACGCGTGACGTCTCATCCGCACTCCATACACACGCGTGACGTCTCATCCGCACTCAATACACACGCGTGACGTCTCATCCGCACTCCATACACACGCGTGACGTCTCATCCGCACTCCATACACACGCGTGACGTCTCATCCGCACTCCATACACACACGTGACGTCTCATCCGCACTCAATACACACGCGTGACGTCTCATCCGCACTCAATACACACGCGTGACGTCTCATCCGCACTCAATACACACGCGTGACGTCTCATCCGCACTCAATACACACGCGTGACGTCTCATCCGCACTCAATACACAGGCATGACATCTCACCTGCACTCAATCTGCATGCAATACACATCTAAATGCACTGATATATTCAGGATTACTTTGTTTACCAAACCCAGAACAAACAATGATAACTCGATCTGCACAATCACTGCCAACTAAGGTTTCGCAAAGACGATCGATCTCACTCTAGCACTAGCCTCAACTCTGAACATTAAAGAAACTCTGAACATAAATCCATAATATCTTAATCATTGATCACCGTTTGGAAAGCACAAGAAACAGAAAGCATCTGTTATTTCAACTCATCCAAAGCCATTGTAATTGATACGAACTGATCTATAAATAACACAAACACAGAGCAAGAGCCCATCTGATGCACCCAACCAATAAAGCGAAAGCAGAAAGGAATTAATTTTCTCTGTGCCGTCAAACACAAACATGGAGTTGCGTACGGGACAGCAGAAGATGGAGAGGCTGTTTGCTTTGACTCAGTGAGAGACGAGGACGCAGCTTCCAAGAGAAATGTTTGCTTTTGTCTCTGTGATTTTGGTAGTGAGGGGGAAATGTGCTTGTTATTATTCTCAATACCCTGTAAATGGATTTTTAGTGTCCGTCTAGACAAGCGGCAGAAGGATTATGTGATTCGACTCGAAAATGCTGCACAAACACAAAACAAGGGTGTTTCATCAATGACAGACATTTTTTTCATTGGTTATAGAGAGAACATGATATAACCATATTGGAAACTTTTAATATTTTTTCTACTTTTTTAAAGTGTTTTATATAGGATATAGATCTTGAATTATGAAAATTATGAAAAATACTGTATTAAAATACTAAATTAATTCAAATGTCACGATATGATAGTCTAACTTACATTATTTATTGGGATATATATATATATAAATATACACACACAGTGGAGTTCGGTTATGTCGACGGCCTCGGTGTTGCAAAAAAGCATAAAGATAACCGTTTCGCAAGATAACCCATATAATATATATGACATATATTAACATATATTTTCCCACATATAACCCTCAGACGCAGATAATCCGCACACTCATATAGCCGTGTTTTTTGTGTAAAAAATTGTTGCCATAACCCAACCCATAGATTGATTAACTTTTTTGTGTAAGATCACATTTCAAATTTCAAATGTTGCTCGCATGACTTCAATTATCATAACTGTTCAGGCTCGTACACAGTGCTTGTGCGCAAAATTCACACAATAAAAACACAAACACAAGTCAGAATCAGAACAAAAAGACAAGGCAGTCTCTCTCGCTGCACAGCAGCTGCTTGCCCTTTTAAGATGCGTCGGATGAGAGCCCGCCCTCATGCAGCACAGCCAATCACGTCTTCTTGCATGATTGACAGGTCAGACAGCCTATCAGCGCCAGCTGTCAGAGCGCCAAAGACAACAACCCTCGCAAGAACGAAAAATGAACATTTATTGATGTACATGATGTGAGTTATTAAATGAGAATGTACATGCTCAAGTTTTTGGTGTCTTTTTACACAACAGTGTTGCCGCAATTTGTTTGATGAAGCGATCGGCATTCATCTGAAAAAATGTACATACACAGTACAGTGTATGTTTGCTAACAACAAAAGGCAGATGTAAAACCACCACAATAAAAACCACCTTCGATTCTTGATACAAACCTTTAATTAGTCGCTAATTAGTCACAAAATAACCATGTGAAGTGGCGACTTTGTCCTTCTTTTATGCGACATTAACGAATCGACATTAAAGAATCGAAAATACTAAGACAAATAGGGAGTTTGGCGGTTCCACTTCAAAAACATCGACATAATAGGATTGGCGAGTTAACCGTGACTCAAGATAAGTGAACTCTACTGTGTGTATATACATAATGGTTATATATATAAATGGTTTATAATATAATATATATAAATATAATATGTAATTAATACATTTATTTATTAATTATATATTATTATATTAAAATATATTATATAAAAACTATTTATAAACATTAAATTATGGTTTATTACATGCATATATACACAATTATATCATAGTATATATATATTTTTTTTTTATTTTATTTATTGTACTATGCATGCATTGTTAGATGTTGTTTGGAGATCATTTAAACAAGTGGCTGTAAGAAAAGTGTTTTAAATGAATCCACAGGGTCAAAAATGTCCATATTTGAAGAAACGCCCTCAAAGCCTCTGATAACCTCTGAAACGCCTTTAAATCTGCTTGTCAGGTTACAGATACACACGCTATAAACCGAACATCCTGCAGAACAAAACTCACATTTATGTTCCCTCTGCATTTCTCATGTGAAATCACACTGACAGTGCAGAAATATTTCCCAAATGAGATTGTGTATGAATGTATATTTGCTCAAATCCTCAAATTACAAGACTCATATCTCTTTTGCCCGAGTTGGTTTGTCAAATTACTGTGATTTCCTTGAATTACCCTGATTAATTATGTGTATCTGGACATATGGGAGAGGAAATGTCAGCTTTTACCCGACGCCAGGGAAAAAAGAAGGAAACAACAAACAAAGCGTCCTGGAAAGCAATGATTTGCCCCATACCAGCCCTTCAGCAGACCTCAGGTTTCCCAAAATGAGGACTGATCATGGGAACTGTTCTGCCATGATGGATCACGGGAGGAATGTGACTTTCGATGGCCTGGTAATCCCCTTGGAAACATTCTACCCGGTTCAGAATCACGCAGGGACATTGAGGAACATTATCTCAAAAATGTTTGGAGAGAGGTGTCTATTCCAGATTCTATTTTGAGGAGAACCTTCCCAAAGAATAATTTCCTTTCAAGGATATCCATGCTTATGAGTGTAGCGTGTTGGATGAAGATTTTAAGCTCCACTAGATCAGGTTTTCCTGCTATTTTCCCCATATTCGTCTCTTCCCAGTCTGTCAGAAACGCTCTGTTTAGTTCCTGTCTCTATGAAGCTCCTCCTTCTGAAAGCACACTGTGCTCTGATTGGTCGCTGGATCGGTGTGTTGTGATTGGTCGAGAGCTTCCAGTGAGTTTGGGAAATGTCCCTGAATTCGAACTTAAACGCATTTGATTGGTCATTGTGCTCAGGAAATCAACAGAAGAGTCTTTACTCAATGCTGAACAACAGGCTGTAAAGAGAAACCTTTGACGCTCCAGATCGCAAACACAAACACAGTGCAAAAAATGCAATCTTGAGTCATTGAATCTTGTTTTTTCCCTTCTAAATGAACTCGCCTACAACTAAAAGTAAAATATTATTTATAAAAAATGTCCAATATTGGTGATTCTTTAAATGAATGAAGGATGTTTTTAAAGTGACGGTATATTTTATTGAGTTATTCCTCAAATCAGAAATTTCAACATATTTTCTTATATTAAGAGCAAAATGATTATTTTTAGAAATTAATATTTGCCCATTCAAAGAGTTTATAATATTATGATCCAATGAACTTAACATTTATTTAAAACAACCACAAATAAAAAAAAGAAAGAAATAAGTTTGATTTGTGTATTTCTGCATTGGTTTCATCATTTGTGCTGCTTGAATCTAGTTATAATATCTACATTTGCGACGCTTTTGTCATGTTTTAAGATGTTCTTATCAAGTAATATTTTCTCAATCCATTGACAGATACTTTTGCTTCATTTGAGGATCTTTTTCTTAATATATGTTTTATTTTTTTTATTTTTGCATGTTGATTTGAAGTGTTTTTTCAAATCTATTTAGCAAATATACTTGATTCCTTCCTAAATATAGCGAATAAGCTTTCCTGTGTGTCTAACAGTAGAGAGCAGCGCTTGCAACATCAAGGTCATGGGTTCGATTCCCAGGGAAAGCAAGAACTGATTAGAATGTCAATGTGTTTCTTGAATGCGATGCAAGTCGCTTTGGATAACTGAATGAATGAATAACTCCCTTTGGAACGGCTTTGCACTTTGTAACACCACAGATGTTTTTCATACTCAAACAGCATTAAAGTAAAAAATCATAACAGGTCCTCTTTAAGTCGAGCACCGTTTCAATGAGGTCATGTGTCCATATGAAGGAATTACGACTGCAAGCTCTCGTCCTGCACGGCCCATTTGCACGTAGTCTGGATGCTTCTGGGCCAGAACAACAGTCTCTCACATCAAATCTTGGCTACGGGGCACTGACTGTCTCGTTCCAAAGAGCGGGCATGGGTGAGGGATGCATCGCTGTTGCCATAGCGCCTCTGTCCCGGTGCTTTAAAAAAGACTTGCAGAACCGGTCCCAGTGGGGAATCACACAGACGGCCAGTGCAGAACCCAAAACAGCAAGCTAGCACAGAGTTGGCGGGCAAAAACTGGATGGAAGGCGTTTCATCTGCCTTGTTGAGCTTGGCATGGCGTATCTGTCCTTTAGCATGCGCGTTTGCTGTGGAAATACTAGGAAAACTGGGACATTTACAGCATTTTAACACAAACGACTGGCAGTTCTGTGAGGTTTCATACGGCTGCCAAGCTATTTAGGGCAAATGTGAAAGAAAACATCCTGAAGTTGGTTGTCTATTTGTAATTCCAAACACAATAACTAAAGCTGAATCACAAGAAAAGCAAACGCAATCCTCCGCTTGGATATATCTGAGCCAATCACACACAGACAACATGCGGGATGTTATTTTAAACAGAAAGAATAATTATATTAGATTTACTTATTTTGCTTGAATATTAACACAAGAATTTACTTAAAATAAATAAAATTATTTTACAAAAATATTAAACTTTTTAAAAGTATTAAAGACAAATAATACATTTTTTAAATAATAGAACAAATATTTAAAATCTATTTAAACAGTGTTTTTTAGTTGTTGTTTTTTTACATTCACAACATTTTGTTTTGGTAAATATTACGAAAATAATTCTTTCCTTCTTTCCCCCAGAATTTTTGAATGGCATGGCAATGGTCTGATGACTCATTTATTATATTATATTATATTTATTCATAATGCATATGGGTATAATGGGTGCGTGTGCTGTGTGTTTTACTCTGGGTGTGTGTGTGTGTGTTTTACTC
The DNA here is from genome assembly GCA_037043235.1 of Rhodeus uyekii. Taxonomy (NCBI): domain Eukaryota; kingdom Metazoa; phylum Chordata; class Actinopteri; order Cypriniformes; family Acheilognathidae; genus Rhodeus; species Rhodeus uyekii. Next base: position 518,707 of record JAWRVZ010000315.1, read on the forward strand.
TGGGTGTGTGTGTGTTGTGTGTTTTACTCTGGGTGTGTGTGTGTTGTGTGTTTTACTCTGGGTGTGTGTGTGTTGTGTGTTTTACTCTGGGTGTGTGTGTGTTTTACTCTGGGTGTGTGTGTTGTGTGTTTTACTCTGGGTGCGTGTGCTGTGTGTTTTACTCTGGGTGTGTGTGTGTTTTACTCTGGGTGTGTGTGTTGTGTGTTTTACTCTGGGTGTGTGTGTGTGTGTTTTACTCTGGGTGTGTGTGTGTGTTCTACTCTGGTCGTGTGTGTGTGTGTTTTACTCTGGGTGTGTGTGTGTTTTACTCTGGGTGTGTGTGTGTGTTTTACTCTGGGTGTGTGTTGTGTTTTACTCTGGTCGTGTGTGTTGTGTTTTACTCTGGTCGTGTGTGTGTTGTGTGTTTTACTCTGGTCGTGTGTGTGTTGTGTGTTTTACTCTGGGTGTGTGTGTGTGTTTTACTCTGGGTGTGTGTGTGTTTTACTCTGGGTGTGTGTTGTGTGTTTTACTCTGGGTGTGTGTGTGTTTTACTCTGGGTGTGTGTGTGTGTGTTTTACTCTGGGTGCGTGTGCTGTGTGTTTTACTCTGGGTGTGTGTGTGTTTTACTCTGGGTGTGTGTGTTGTGTGTTTTACTCTGGGTGTGTGTGTGTGTGTTTTACTCTGGGTGTGTGTGTGTGTGTTTTACTCTGGGTGTGTGTGTTGTGTGTTTTACTCTGGGTGTGTGTGTGTTGTGTGTTTTACTCTGGGTGTGTGTGTGTGTGTTTTACTCTGGGTGTGTGTGTGTTGTGTGTTTTACTCTGGGTGTGTGTGTGTTGTGTGTTTTACTCTGGGTGTGTGTGTGTTGTGTGTTTTACTCTGGGTGTGTGTGTGTTGTGTGTTTTACTCTGGGTGTGTGTGTGTGTTTTACTCTGGGTGTGTGTTGTGTGTTTTACTCTGGGTGTGTGTGTGTTGTGTGTTTTACTCTGGGTGTGTGTGTGTTGTGTGTTTTACTCTGGGTGTGTGTGTGTTGTGTGTTTTACTCTGGGTGTGTGTGTGTGTTTTACTCTGGGTGTGTGTGTGTGTTTTACTCTGGGTGTGTGTGTGTGTTTTACTCTGGGGGTGTGTGTGTGTTTTACTCTGGGGGTGTGTGTGTTTTACTCTGGGTGTGTGTGTGTTTTACTCTGGGTGTGTGTGTGTGTTTTACTCTGGGTGTGTGTGTGTGTTTTACTCTGGGTGTGTGTGTGTGTTTTACTCTGGGTGTGTGTTTTACTCTGGGTGTGTGTGTGTGTTTTACTCTGGGTGTGTGTGTGTGTGTTTTACTCTGGGTGTGTGTGTGTGTTTTACTCTGGGTGTGTGTGTGTGTTTTACTCTGGGTGTGTGTGTGTTGTGTGTTTTACTCTGGGTGTGTGTGTTGTGTGTTTTACTCTGGGTGTGTGTGTGTGTTTTACTCTGGGTGTGTGTGTGTGTTTTACTCTGGGTGTGTGTTGTGTGTTTTACTCTGGGTGTGTGTGTGTGTTTTACTCTAGGTGTGTGTGTGTGTTCTACTCTGGTCGTGTGTGTGTGTGTTTTACTCTGGGTGTGTGTGTGTTTTACTCTGGGTGTGTGTGTGTGTTTTACTCTGGGTGTGTGTTGTGTTTTACTCTGGTCGTGTGTGTTGTGTTTTACTCTGGTCGTGTGTGTGTTGTGTGTTTTACTCTGGTCGTGTGTGTGTTGTGTGTTTTACTCTGGGTGTGTGTGTGTGTTTTACTCTGGGTGTGTGTGTGTGTTTTACTCTGGGTGTGTGTGTTGTGTGTTTTACTCTGGGTGTGTGTGTTGTGTGTTTTACTCTGGGTGTGTGTGTTGTGTGTTTTACTCTGGGTGTGTGTGTTGTGTGTTTTACTCTGGGTGTGTGTGTTTTACTCTGGGTGTGTGTGTTGTGTGTTTTACTCTGGGTGTGTGTGTTTTACTCTGGGTGTGTGTGTGTTTTACTCTGGGTGTGTGTGTTTTACTCTGGGTGTGTGTGTGTTTTACTCTGGTCGTGTGTGTGTTGTGTGTTTTACTCTGGGTGTGTGTGTGTGTTTTACTCTGGGTGTGTGTGTGTTTTACTCTGGGTGTGTGTGTGTTTTACTCTGGTCGTGTGTGTGTTGTGTGTTTTACTCTGGGTGTGTGTGTGTGTTTTACTCTGGGTGTGTGTGTGTTTTACTCTGGGTGTGTGTGTGTGTTCATGTCTTGGTTTGTTTGAGCACATGGCTTGTTATTGTGTTTGTCGGCCATGCGCAGTGTTTTCGTGTGATGTTTCCTTGTGTTCTCCTCTATCGTTTAACCCCACACATCTTGTTACTCTCTCGTTACTCCCCCACCTCTCCTCCCTCACCCCCTCGTGTGTTTGCTGTCCCATGCCAGATCCTTGTTCGTCGCACATCAGTTTCCCTGCGTCATGTTTAAGTCGAGTCGAGTCATTCTGGCTTTGTTTGTCTTGTGTGTTATTTTCGATGTATAAAGAGCCCATTCACTGCATCACTGAGTCCTCGCTCATCCCTTCATCCCGACCGAAAACAGAGAGAGATGACCAGCTCTCTGAACTCTTGCTGCCTCACTCGTGGCATTGTGTTGTCACACTCTTCAACACTGTATAATTCAGAGGCCTCTTCTGCGTCTGTGAAAGTTGTTTTGTGGCCAAGCAGAGCGAGGGATGAGGGGAAGAGGGACGGATACAAAAACAGAGT
>JAWRVZ010000316.1:0-142500 GCA_037043235.1 Rhodeus uyekii
GACATCCACCTTCTTGCCCAACTTCCTACGACACCTCAGCACTCGTATCAATAGTAAAGGAGGACGATCAAAGCAAATTAACTAGAATAGGTCTCGCTTCAGTCAGCCGTACCATCTCCAAATCAACTCTACCTTCAAATGCCTCAAACGTACGTTCCTTAAATCTTCATATCTCTCCCTTGCAAACCAGATTTCCAAGCGTTAAGACGCAGCAGCACACTGCAGTTTTCCAGCACTGCACCTCACATGCCAGCATCTAGCGACAAACGCCGCCCTTTAAGCGCGAGCTTGCCTCCGCCAGCGGTGCAGGGTTAGCAACGGCAGCACGTACCTAACTTCTCCCCTATGTTAGGCCTGCAGCCCGGCCTTCCGATCCTAGCGTGAGGCTGCCTCCGCAAGTGGCTTCGCCCCTGGCCTTTCCCACCTAATTCTCTCCACCATGCTAATTCTCCTTCATCCCGTTCTCTGCCATGCCATTCCACAAACACTGCTCTTAGAACCACCTCTGTCGCCAACAACAGTCGAACGCAAATCCCAACTGAACTTAAGGCTGCTGCCATCAGAGGTGGACCTATTCCCAACCAGTACATCAATATTCAGAGTTGATATTTATCGACGCTAAATGTTCATTCTTCAAGCTTTCGCTTCAAACCACTCCCTCGGAGGATTACATGTGGAGTGGAAAAGTTCATGACTTTCCACTCCACACGTGGTCTGCTCCACATGGTCTCTACCGTAGTGATGCACCTCCTCACTCCCGCATGAGCTCAGTTCAAATAGAAATGATTCCACCGCTGCCCCCATTGCCGCAGCAATGATGTTCCCCCACACTCCCGCAGGAGTCAGCCAAGGGGGAATTTTCCCACTGCCGCAGCAGTGAAGCCATGTTCACACTGGCTTGGTTACCTCAGATGCTCATAACCCACCATCACATCCACTCAGCCTACTTTCATTCAGAAACTCGCAGGCTAAACTCCCATCCGATTTCTATAGACTCGCAGGCTAAACTCCCATCCGTCCCACCCCACCCCATTACAAGTTCCGGTTCCAAACTTCTTAAAGCTACGCTACCCCAAACCGGATTCCCAACAGACCATTCATCCAGCCATTCATTTCGCACAGGTGCAGCAACCACGGCGGTGCAAGGCCTTTTCCCAACAGTAATACAAGCATTGCGCCGCCGGTCTCCAGAAGCTTTCAAGAGCCACATCAGACCAAACAGATCGCACATTCAAACAAGGTCTTCCGTTAAGCATCAGCTCCTCCCCACTTACAACTTCATGGCCATTGCTTCCATTGCCGCAGCACTGACACTCCCGCAGGAGCAAGCTATCTCTAACTTCAACTGCCGCAGCAGTGATGCTCCCGCAGGAGCAAGCTATCTCTAACTACCACTGCCGCAGCAGTGACGCTCCCGCAGGAGCAAGCTATCTCTAACTACCACTGCCGCAGCAGTGACGCTCCCGCAGGAGCAAGCTCTCTCTCACTGCCGCAGCAGTGACGCTCCCGCAGGAGCAAGCTATCTCTAACTTCCACTGCCGCAGCAGTGACGCTCCCCCAGGAGCCAGCTTCTAATTGCATCTGATATAAATTCAACTGTCAATTTATAATTGAAAGGTTTTACTCATGCTTTTACAAACCATACTGATTTTGTTATTTCTTGAGTGTATTTAGACGTCTGTAACCAAAGTAATTTCAAGACTCCCTTCAAGTCTATGATAAGCTTTATAAGTCCATGATATTTGGATGAACCCCTGCTCAGGGTTTATTCAAAGCCAATAAGTTTGTGAACTTTCATAAACTTTGACATTCCGATCTCCAACAGGTAAGTTTGTTTTGAAATTAAATATGCAACATGCATCTGATATAAATTCAACTGTCAATTTATAATTGAAAGGTTTTACTTATGCTTTTACAAACCATACTGATTTTGTGATTTCTTGAGTGTTTAGACGTCTGTAACCAGAGTGATTTCAAGACCCCTGAAATTGAAACTGGAAACTGAAACTGAAACACTGCACAGAACTCCCTCTGCCGCAGCAGTATCGCTCCCGCAAGAGCAAGCTCTCTCTAACTTCCACTGCCGCAGCAGTGACGCTCCCGCAGGAGCTAGCTCTCTCCAACTTCCACCGCCGCAGCAGTGACGCTCCCCCAGGAGCCAGCTTCTAATTGCATCTGATAGAAATTCAACTGTCAATTTATAATTGAAAGGTTTTACTTATGCTTTTTACAAACCATACTGATTTTGTTATTTCTTGAGTGTATTTAGACGTCTGTAACCAAAGTAATTTCAAGACTCCCTTTAAGTCTATGATATGCTTTATAAGTCTATGATATTTGGATGAACCCCTGCTCAGGGCTTATTCAAAGCCAATAAGGTTGTGATCTTTCATAAACTTTGATATTCCGATCTCCAACAGGTAAGTTTGTTTCGACAGGTAAGTTCGTTTTGAAATTACTGTCAATTTATAATTGAAAGGTTTTATATGCAACATGCATCTGTCATAAATTCAACTGTCAATTTATAATTGAAAGGTTTTACTCATGCTTTTTACAAACCATATCGATTTTGTTATTTCTTGAGTGTATTTAGACGTCTGTAACCAAAAGCTCTCTCTATCTTCCAGCTCTCTCTAACTTCCACTGCCGCAGCAGTGACGCTCCCGCAGGAGCAAGCTATCTCTATCTTCCAGCTCTCTCTAACTTCCACTGCCGCAGCAGTGACGCTCCCGCAGGAGCAAGCTATCTCTATCTTCCAGCTCTCTCTAACTGCCACTGCCGCAGCAGTGAAGCTCCCGCAGGAGCAAGCTATCTCTATCTTCCAGCTCTCTCTAACTTCCACTGCCGCAGCAGTGACGCTCCCGCAGGAGCAAGCTATCTCTATCTTCCAGCTCTCTCTAACTTCCACTGCCGCAGCAGTGACGCTCCCGCAGGAGCAAGCTCTCTCTATCTTCCAGCTCTCTCTAACTTCCACTGCCGCAGCAGTGACGCTCCCGCAGGAGCAAGCTATCTCTATCTTCCAGCTCTCTCTAACTGCCACTGCCGCAGCAGTGACGCTCCCGCAGGAGCAAGCTATCTCTATCTTCCAGCTCTCTCTAACTGCCACTGCCGCAGCAGTGACGCTCCCGCAGGAGCAAGCTATCTCTATCTTCCAGCTCTCTCTAACTGCCACTGCCGCAGCAGTGACGCTCCCGCAGGAGCAAGCTCTCCCTATCTTCCAGCTCTCTCTAACTGCCACTGCCGCAGCAGTGAAGCTCCCGCAGGAGCAAGCTATCTCTATCTTCCAGCTCTCTCTAACTGCCACTGCCGCAGCAGTGACGCTCCCGCAGGAGCAAGCTATCTCTATCTTCCAGCTCTCTCTAACTGCCACTGCCGCAGCAGTGACGCTCCCGCAGGAGCAAGCTCTCTCTATCTTCCAGCTCTCTCTAACTGCCACTGCCGCAGCAGTGACGCTCCCGCAGGAGCAAGCTATCTCTATCTTCCAGCTCTCTCTAACTGCCACTGCCGCAGCAGTGAAGCTCCCGCAGGAGCAAGCTATCTCTATCTTCCAGCTCTCTCTAACTGCCACTGCCGCAGCAGTGACGCTCCCGCAGGAGCAAGCTCTCTCTATCTTCCAGCTCTCTCTAACTGCCACTGCCGCAGCAGTGACGCTCCCGCAGGAGTAAGCTCTCTCTATCTTCCAGCTCTCTCTAACTGCCACTGCCGCAGCAGTGACGCTCCCGCAGGAGCAAGCTATCTCTATCTTCCAGCTCTCTCTAACTGCCACTGCCGCAGCAGTGACGCTCCCGCAGGAGCAAGCTCTCCCTATCTTCCAGCTCTCTCTAACTGCCACTGCCGCAGCAGTGAAGCTCCCGCAGGAGCAAGCTCTCTCTATCTTCCAGCTCTCTCTAACTGCCACTGCCGCAGCAGTGACGCTCCCGCAGGAGCAAGCTTCTAAATTCCACTGCCGCAGCAGTGACGCTCCCGCAGGAGCAAGCTTCTAAATTCATTCATCTGCCCTCCCGAACTCACATTTTCCCCCCCCCTCAGCCATAACTTCGCAATTCTTTGGGGGGTCATCAAAATCTTTAGCGGCTGTCCGACTAGATTGCAATTTTTGGGGGAGTGCTCCAGGTTCGGGCTGAATACCGAGCTCGGAGCCCTCTCCTCGGACAGCACGCCAAATATGCTTTCCATTTATTGCTCCTGAATCATTCGTAAGTGTGAACTCGTGAAATGATGTTTTATTAACAAAGTTCGGGAGGAGCACGTTCAAATGATTAACACAATCAACACGTCATCAGCAATTACTCCTCATCCTATCAGCGGGAGAGGAAGTACGTATATATAGACATGTTTGACTCACCCACAGCTCTTCGACATTTTTCGGCATCCCTCCACCACCCCAACTCCTCACACTTAATTGTTCCTATCAAAGTCAGGATACGGGGGGAGTGCTCCAGGTTCGGGCTGAATACCGAGCTCGGAGCCCTCTCCTCGGACAGCACGCCAAATATGCTTTCCATTTATTGCTCCTGAATCATTCGTAAGTGTGAACTCGTGAATTTAAGATTATTAAATGCCAATCAGAGCTATTTATTAAAACCTTAAAAAAATGGTACTTGAAATAAAATATAATTTTTTTTTACAACAAAGTTTCATATCCAATTTTCTACTAAAACATTAAAAAACTATATAGACAAACTGTATATAAAAGCCGATAAAAATGGCAAAAAGTTTAGGACAAAATGACCTAAACTAATGAAGAGATTTCTCTTGACGTCTGTCATGGAAACTAGCATTTAAACCTCAATTAAACAGCCTTTTGGAGAATGGATGGATGATTCAGCTGCGGGCGCCATCTTCTGGTGAGACACAAGACCTTTACAGTGCATTATGGGTATTCACTAGCCTTTGAGATCATAGATATGTAGCCTCTACATATATGATTGAGTCTACATCGGTTGTACACCTGTTATTGTGGTGCATTGTGGGATTGAATGAGTACTCTCGATAATGTCCACTATGACTCCACTACAAAAATGTCTGTTTACTAGAATAGTGCCCTATTTCAGGATATGGGGTGATTTCAGACACATGCCTAGCTTTCAGTTCGTTGCCATGGTTTCTCATTGATTTGTAATGTGTTGCACCTGTTGTTCATTCAGTCTCATTCGCCTCTGTATTTAATCCCTGTGTTTTTCAGTTCATGGTCAGTTCTTGTCACAATTACACGCATTGTTCTCAGTATTCTCCTCATCGTTGCTACAAGTGGATTCTGAAATATACATTATCATCTCACGACTGGAAATTGACTTGGAAATCCAAGGTTAAGTGCATTGCATTATGGGATACAGTATTGTTCATGCAGTCTAATGAGCATTTAATGTCGAGTTTGGGAAAAGTAGCAATCACCCAAGCATTGTATTAATCAGATAAGATGCACCATAACACAGACACATACTCTCTCTCTCTCTCTCTCTCTCTCTCACACATACACACATAGTAATGCCAGTGCACTGCATTTAAGAGTGCTTTATTGGCATGACTAAAGCTGTACTTTAGTAATGCCAAAGCACTGGCAGGTGAGCTGCATATAAAACATGAGCAACGTAAAGTACAATAACATTAGTGCAAATTACGCTCTTTCTCTCAGTCTCTCTTTCACAGGAATTCCCTCAGATATGACATTATAAGAGGTAAACAGTTTAATTGGTTTCCTTGGCAACTGTCTGTCAGACTCTTCTGGCCCCGCCCCTTCCCAACACTCACACACAAACAGGAGGAGGAATCCGGTCTAACGGGTTGTGCGGCTGCGGACTGTCTCTTTGTTAATGAGTGGATCTGTGTGTGTGTGTGTGTACAGGTGAAGGTTCATTTCACACTCCTGTGCTTCTGATGTGATTTGAAACTGAAACATTGAGCTCCGGCCCGTCCCTCTGGACAACGTAGCTGAAAAAATAATTACACTCGCGCTATATATTTCCCTCTTGCGTTTTCTCATTCCTGCAGCTCTTAATTAGAACCCCACCTCACTTTAATGACATCTGCTTCTTTCCAAAAACACAACTCATTACCTGGCAACCACAATCCAACAGGCTGAAACACTCTTAAAAATGAAGACCATCCAAATAAACACCCTAGCAATCACGCAAAACTCCTTAGCAACTCCCTGGCAACGGGCCACAAGATTCTAGCATGGTGCATTTTCTGAGATTTAATGGAATTGATTTTATAATCAAGTGGAGAGAATGCTTGTGTAATTAGAGACTATCGTTTCTCAAGGTATCTTGTTTTTTTAATGGCATCTTCATGTAACTAGAATTAAACCATTAGCAGGAACAATAACCAAAGGGATGGAGAGAGGAGGAAGATGATGAAGAAACAAAGACACAAAGAGACAATGAGACGCACACTATTACAGTGATCATATGAATAACAAGAGACCAATTTAACACTGTCACCAGAGACAGAGATGATGGGAGCAGAATGACAGGTGTGTGTGTGTGTGTGTGTGTGTGTGTGTGTGTGTGTGTGTGTGTGTGTGTGTGTGTGTGTGTGTGTGTGTGTGTGTGTGTGTGTGTGTGTGTGTGTGTGTGTGTGTGTGTGTGTGTGTGTGTGTGTGTGTGTGTGTGTGTGTGTGTGTGTGTGTGTGTGTGTGTGTGTGTGTGTGTGTGTGTGTGTGTGTGTGTGTGTGTGTGTGTGTGTGTGTGTGTGAAGGGCTGTAGGCTAATAGATAGCAAGGAGAATAGAAGACGAGTGTCGAAATGTGAAAAGGTGTTCAAGAAAGTAATTATTCTTTGGACAGACTATTCTTCTTCCACACGCGATCTCTGACATGCTCAAAATATGCCAGCTATGAAGAATACAAGAAGGACAAACACGTCACCTTTTCTTTTCGAAATGAAGCTCAGTTCTGGAGTTTAAAATAACAGCGAAGGTCAAATGTCACAGTGTTTGGCCCTTAATCCTGCCATTAAAAGTGTGCGTGTGGCTGGATCCCAATTTGCAGTAAAATAAACTTTACCTTTCACTGATAATGGGTAAAGAATGAAAAATGAATCACTTTTCAAATGTACAATATTTAAAGTAATTAATTTAATGCTTGAATGTGTAGTTAAAAATAATAAAATATTTTAAGAGCATTTGTCATTTATTTCTCAATCCAATTTTTTGTCCAAAGTGGTTTATTTGCATTATTATTATTAATTTAATAATTCATTACTTATTTTTTTATCACTAATACTCCACATACTGTTCAAAAGATTGTGCAATTTTTTTCAGTAAGTTTTCTCCATTGGGATGGAGAAAGAATTGAGATGCAGAACATGTAATTCCCTGTGGCTGCAACACCTGGAACGCATTTGTTAATTAGATGCAAATATGTAAATCAACTGGCAAAACTCTGCATACGCCCTTTGTTGCAATACACGAGTAGATATTTTGTTTTGTCCGTCGTTTAGGTCTGGCAGCATCCATGACAGATCAGTCAGAAAGCGTTTCATACATTTCTGAATATTGAGGATGATCGGAAGAATCAGTGGCGCAAACACACACACACACACACATACACACACACTCACACACTCACTCTAAATAGATACTAATTACAATACTGAATGAATCAGTTGAGTCAATCACTCCTGTCAATCAGAAGTGTTTTGTTTCAGATTAACCTGTTATTGATTGACAGCTAAACTCTGGAGATTCCTCAAGGTCGTGACCTCGCAGTGATCAATGATCGATGACATCACACGCAATTACAATAACTGATAAAAGACAAGTAGCCAATCACAAGATTGCTGGAGCGATTCCAGGGGGAAACTGCTGTCGTTAGTCTGGTTTAAGATGAGAAATATCTGTGCTGAACCGATCACCGATGATCATCACACGTCAGTGCAGAATGATGCTGCGCGTTCATTGACGGTCTGCAGATGCGGGTCATGACCGGTTTGAGGAGTTAGTTCATCATCTCATTAACTGAGGTGAAGCTGGAGTTTGATCTGAGGATGAAGTGGCTCTTGAAAGCTTCTTCTCAGCTCTGTTGAAAATGTCTCAAGCTCTTTATGCAGTAATAGATTGTCGCTGCATTCCCTCCAGGAATTAGATGGATAATTACAAACCAATGATGAATGTGTGAGTGTGTGTGTATTTGTGTGTGTGTGTGTGTGTGTGTGTGTGTGTGTGTGTGTGTGTGTGTGTGTGTGTGTGTGTGTGTGTGTGTGTGTGTGTGTGTGTGTGTGTGTGTGTGTGTGTGTGTGTGTGTGTGTGTGTGTGTGTGTGTGTGTGTGTGTGTGTGTGTGTGTATGTGTGTGTGTGTGTGTGTGAACTACAAATGGAACCTTTAATTGTTTTTTCCCCAATAAAACACAATGAGGTTAATGAACTGAGTACTATAACATGCTGAATGTTGAATGCCATCATTTAATATGTTACACGTAGAAGAGTATGACACACATAAACTGTAACATGCATCACTTTTTTATTTGGTTTTACTGTATACTTCATTCAGCAAATGCATCCTATTAATTTCTTGTAAAAAAAAAAAATCTGTTTTTTAATGTAAGTAATAATGTATTTTGGCAGTTCACTTAAATAATGAGTTAAAAAAAGATTATTATATTTTTAGTTGATTTATTGAAATATAGTGGAAATGAAAGGTGAATTGCATCATGGGTTTCAGGATTGTGTGTTATGTGGTTTTTAATCAGCAGATGTGGATGTTTAAATAATTAAGTGCCAATTGTGTTCGGGATGTATAAAAACCAAAATGTAAAAGTAATTTGGATTTGTTTTCCTTTCTAATCTGTCAGTTTTAATATTGTCACTTATGTGCAAAATGCAATAAAGAGGTGTTCTCAGCGGTTTCGGAGTTAAACAATAAAATATGAGATTTGATATGGAACACAATCTTTATTTCTTCCATGCAGGACGATTCTTTATTGTATGGGATGGTAATAATTAATCACTCATAAATTAAATTTCTAATCAAAGAGTGCTGGGCTCACAGACAATAAAAGCGCCGTTAATCATTACAGACACGTAAAGCAGAGACCGTCAGCAGTGAGCAAACTAATGCACTTCTGCTATAGAGCCTGAGAGTAAACACTGCAAAACAACAACATGAATGCCAAATCACGTATGAGAGAAAGGATGGGAAGAACAACAACAAAACAGAGAGATCAGAAGTGTTCCTAAAGCTTTATTCCACTAAATATACAAACTAGATTTTTACAGTTCTTACACAGACAATTTGAGTTGTCTTTGTGTGTGTTCAGAATGTTGATCCAAGAGTGTTGCTAAATGGTTGCTAAGGTGTTCAAAGTGTTAGTCAAAAAGTGTTGTGGATGGTTGCCATGGTCTTGCTTAGAGATTTCTAAGGTGGGTGATTGCCAGGGTGTTGCTGAGAGGTTGCTAAGTGGTTGCTAACGTGTTCAGAATGTTTATGCATATGTGTTGCGGGTGGTTGCCAATATGTTGCTTTATGGTTGCTAAGTTGTTCAGACTGTTGATACAAACGTGTTGTAGGTGGTTGGTAGGGTGTTGCTATATGGTTGCTAAGGTGTTTAGAATGTTGATGATGGAGTGTTGTGGATGGTTGCCAGGGTGCTGCTAAATGTTTGCTGAGATGTTCAGAACGTTGGAGCAAGAGTGCTCTGGGGGGTTGCTAGTGTGTTGCTAAGGTGTTCAGACTGTTGCTGCAAGAGTGTTGCTAAGATGTTTAGAATGTTTGTGCATGAGTGTTGTGGATGATTGCCAGGGTGTTGCTATGTGGTTGCTAAGATGTTTAGAATGTTTGTGCATGAGGGTTGTGGATGGTTGCCAGGTTTTGATAAACGGTTGCTAAGATGTTCAGAATGTTGATGCAAAAGTGCTCTGGTTGGTTGCTAGTGTGTTTTTATGGTGTTCAGAATGTTGATGCAAGAGTGTTGCTAAGTGGTTGTTTAGGTGTTCAGAGTGTCGATACAACAGTGTTGTGGAACATGCTCAGATTGTTTATCCAAGAGTGGGTGGTTACCCCGGGGTGTTGCTAATAGTTTTCTAGGGTGTTCAGAGTGTTTATACATGAGTGTTGTCGGGGGGTTGCTATGTGTTGCTAAGGCGCTGCTAAGGTGTTCAGAATGTTGATACTGGTGCTGTTGGTGATTGTCATGGTGTTGCTAAGTAGTTGCAAATTGGTTGCTAAGGTCTTCAGAATGTCAATGCTAGAGGGTTGTGGGTGATTGCCAGGGTGTTGATATGTTAGGGTTAGGTTAGGCTTATTCATGAAAACGTATTTCTGCCTAAGGTGTTCAGAATGTTGATGCAAGAGTGTTGTGATTTATAAGGGTGTTGCTGAGAGGGGTTTAGAGTATTTGTAATGCATTGCTATGTAGTCGTTGCTAGGGTGTTGCTAACTGGTCCAAATGAAAAGAGTCTCTGTGATCTTCTGGTCAGAAAATATCACTCATATTCTCTTCTCACTTGTTTTATCATTCAGTGCGTGAATTTGGTGCATCTGATCACTTCAGTGAAGTAAATAACAGCGGATACTGAAGAAACAACCACTAGTTTCACAGAAATGTGTGCTTGAGTCGTTTGAGTTCCACAGACATGAATCCATATTCACAAACACCTGTTGAAGATCAATATACACATTAGACACATATTGATTAATTGATCTCTCGCTCTCTTTTCCTCTGGCCTCATAAAAACTGTACATTTATGAATATGTATTCATTTGACCTAGGTTCATTTCATTTGACAGAAAGATTTATAGACTGAAAGCATTCTCATTTTGTGCTGCTGTAGATTTATTTGAGCAGAATTCAGAAGCACCTTCAGATCTTTAATGGCAGCAGTAATTCTCAGTAGGTAAATGTTCTCAACTTACATCCAGAGCGACATCTGCTTGAGATATTGCTTTTAATCCGCTGTAATATCAGAAGTGTGCTGAGAGTGTTCAGTCTATTAGATTTATCCTGTGTTTCAACCACGTGGGTGTAATACCTGGAGAAAACCAGCGTTCACATTCATCTCAATGGTGCAGGAGGTACGTGACGTGAATTCTGCCTCTGGAACTACCGTTAAATGACAAATTATGTTTTATTAACAAAGTTCGGGAGGAGCACGTTCAAATGATTAACACAATCAACACGTCATCAGCAATTACACCTCATCCTATCAGCAGGAGAGGAAGCACGTATATATAGACATGTTTGACTCACCTACAGCTCTTTGACATTTTTCGGCATCCCTCCACCACCCCAACTCCTCACACTTAATTGTTCCTATCAAAGTCAGGATACGGGGGGAGTGCTCCAGGTTCGGGCTAATACCGAGCTCGGAGCCCTCTCCTCGGACAGCACGCCAAATACGCTTACCATTCATTGCTCCTGAATCATTTGTAAGTGAACTCGTGAAATATATGCAGTAATATGTAATTATGTGGAGCAACACTTTGGGCCAATAACATTTTAATGTGGGCGGATAGACAAAGAGAAACCAGGGAACTAATTTATGAAGACGTGCGAAGAAGGATCATAAATGTGAACATATGACTGTTTCCAAAATATCTTTATGAATTATTTATAAAACCACCATAAAACAGTCAACATAAACATGCTCAGTGTATGAGTGCACATGCATTTATGTGTATGTGTGTGTGCGTGCATCAGGGATATTGATGTCAAAACCTAGAAATAAGACAAATATTAATCAAAACAAAATCAAATCAAATATATAAAGAAAACAAAGCACTTTTTTTGTTTTACTTGATATACAACAAATGTAAAAATTTAACTACCACTGAAATAAACATTTATAAAACTATGTATAAATACATATAGACATAAATATAAATATGACACGGAAAATAAATAAAACCGCATTCAACATATTTATAAAAATCTATCATAAAATCTATTATCTCAATACTGAATTATACAAAAAAAAAATATATATATATATATATTATTTTATCTTATTTTTTTAGAATCATTGAGATATTCAATTATAACAAAGCAATGAAATGTTTTTAAAAAGCTCAATTTAAATACATAATAGTATACATTTTCATATCAGTTCCTCACTGTCGATGTGGGATGAGATCCATGGAAGTCCAAACGCCTTTTTATAAATGAGGATTGACAAAATGTCCTGTAACCTCTTGCTTGTTTTGGTACAAACCGGTTAAGATTACAATAATTTACAGATTTACAAGTTATTATCATATTTATATGGAAATGTTTGCTTTTATAGCTTTGAATACTTGGAAATATTCCTCTCTGTCTTCAGCATTCAGACTGTGGCGTCCTCAGGGTCTCTGTGTGACCTGACCTTTGACCTGGAGGTCGAAAAACATTTCTGGTACCGAAAGCACAGCAAACAATATCTTCAAAACAATCACAAGATCTAATGCGTGCCATGTGACCTGAAACACACTGTAACTTTGACCTGGCACGTGTTGCTGAAGTGTGTGTGTGTGTGTGTGTATGTTTAAATATTGATTTAGCACATGGTATCCTGACAGTAATTTCCTCAGTGTACACGATCTTCTTTAAGCATATTTAGACAACCGTCCATCTGTAAATAAGATGTGGTCAACAGGTGAACTGTGGTCTCGAGTTTGATTGACATGGTTTGAGATTGGAATACAATTAACCTTTGACCTCATAGGAGCAAACTAAAGCAGAGAAACATGGTTTAAAATCAATTCGAGGTCATTCCAGGCCTCAGTCTCTTGTCTCCTGGATGCCTCCTCTTCCAGATTTGTTGCCTTGGTAACCTCCAATATTTCAATCAAGCCTGTCGGCTAATGAGAAGCGACCAATTCATGCATAACAACAAAATTAAAATAACCCTTAAAAACGCCTCATATTCCACTGCTAAACGCTGATCTGCCAGTTGAGGAGCATCTTAGAAGACTTTTTCCTCCTAATTAACAATGAGAAAGAGTTTAAAATAGGGGAGGATTTTGCTGTCGTTGTGTAACGAAAATAATTAATGTTCTCAAAAGACATGCCGGAGGAATGAAGATGTCATTTCTCTCTCTAATGATCAGCTGAAGTCATGCTCTGTCGCGTTAATACGGATAAAGCAAGACAGAGGCTGCTCACAATCTGACTTCTCACCAAATGCAGGAGTGAGAAAATCATATTTTGAATGTTTTACATATAGACTTTCTTCACATATTACTTTCTTTAGTGATTGTCGTTTGAGCCTGAAAAAGGTCTGCAAAGTCTCTCCAGCAGGAGTTTATATCAGTCTATATCAGTGTCAGTGTTTCTGACTCCTGAAACGCCTCCATTGAGTCCAAACACTCACAATATTCCTCATTATAATAATTCATATGCAGAATAAAGGGGCGGGGCTTGAGTTAATTAGTTGTGTGTTGAAACTTGCGGTTATGGGAAGGGGCGGGATTTTTCCCAAACACATTAGAACATTTGACCAATCACAACACATTGATCCAGCTGACCAATCAGAGCACAGTGTGCTTTCAGAAGGAGGGGCTTCATGGAGACAGGAACTAAACAGAGCGTTTCTGAAAACGTAGGCATCTGACTCGCTGTTTCGCTGCTTTATCAGGAAATGACATTGCAGGCAGTGTTTGAGAAATAAGGCACCTCATGAAACTGATTTTGGACAGACATCTGAGGCAGTGTAACAATTTAATGATCTACTACACAGTATTCATTACGTCCAGTCTCTATACATCCTTCCAAGTAGAGATCCGGACAATACTTTTTTGGAACAGCTATTTGTTTCCATCATGGCAGCCGCAGTAAAAATAAACCATGAACACTCAAAACAGTCAGTGGATTTGAATATAAACTGGATATGAATATAAAAACGTTCAGGCTATTTTCTTTTCTTTACATATAGACACCTGTATGGCACAATGAAGGCCTTCAGACTTAGAAAACACACTAGAGGTGCAGGGTTTATGAAAAGTATTTTTATATTTTGCACAAAGTAATTAACTACTAAAAACAATGTACATAATATGAAAATCCAAACTTTCATCATGAACACAAAACAAAGAAAAATTTGTAAAAAATCTTCCCTTGCCATCTCTAAATCATTTTCCAAATGGTCAAAACACAGATCAAGTCGATCAAGTTCATCAACAAAGCTTCACAGTCCTAAAGCTCATCCTGAGTCAACAATTAATTTGGCAAAATTAAAAAAAATGAGGCAGTTTTAAACAAAGGCACCATGTGTTAACTTGTCACAAACCTGCTTTAGTTAATCAGTCAGTGTCATCTGTATGACAAATACAAAAATTATTGTCTTTTCTGCTCACTGTGTTTCTGCTACTGTTGTTAAAATTCCTCGTCATTTGCGGCTCTTCATGTGGAGCTTCTCGTCTTTAGCGGGAGAGAGAAGCAACGCAGACAGAGCAGAAGGGATTGAATGAAGCGCGTTTAGCTCTAGATACAAACATTAGAGGATGTCTGTCAGGGTTGTGTCGGAGGAGAATGAAGGCACGGATAAACTGAAATGTCTTTAATAATCAAACTCTAAAGTACACTTCAAAATTACAAACAAAAATGCATGTATTGTGTAAAACTTCATAGAGGAGCAAGCAGGGAGAGACCAGGGAGGAAACGCAACAGGCGAACATCGACAGACAAAGACTGAAGGAAACACATGGTAGATATACACAAGGGTTGAATGAGGGAATAAGATACAGGTGACAAGACTAATGAGGTGATTGATGACCAGACAGGTGAGTGGAAAAACACTGGGAGATCACGGGACGAACCAGGATGTCGACAGAGACATGACAGACACGTAACAATGGTGCTGAAATATAATTTTCATAAACGACCCTGAGAGCTTGTGGTGTGAACAGATGTGCTGCTCACTTTACACTGTAGAAATGGTAAAATCGTGATGAAATCCGGATGAAACCAATCCAGTGTCCGGAACTGAACTGCAGTCGTCTGTTTGATACACCTGATCCACATCATAATATAGCAAGTGGGAGATCTGAGCTAATATTTAATTCCTACAATAGAAATTTCTTCCTAGAAATTATATCAAAAGTGGAAAATGTTGGCCAAAATTGATTACAAAATGGGATCTCAGGAGACAGGAAGTGAAGCGAACATTGGATTTGGACATACCTTGATGCCTTTCTATCTAGAAATGCGTCCTCTAAAGACAACGTTTAAGCTTTCAGACGCAGCATTATGTTTCTGACAAACTGGGAAGAGAGGAGCCTTTATGCAGTAATAGCCAGGAAATAATGTGTGTTTGAACATCCAAGCAGCAAAACCTATATTAACAGAGCCCAAAAACAGAATAAAGACTCTGAAAAAGGCAGTAAAATAGCTCTCAATACATTCATCACAACAGTGCATTACATGGAAATGCAAAAATGTGTCCTGTGTGAACAACCTGTCTAGGTAGCTGGAGCGCTGTGTCTGCGTTCAGAGGTTGCGTTTTGTTTACGTGACTGAGGGAGCCGGTCGCTGTGGATGTGTGTATAATTGCGGGGCTCTGACAGCATTTTAATACAGTAAGGTTTCTAAATTACAGTGTCTTCAGAGACGCCTCCTCGCTCCAGTCTCTCCGTCTCTGGTGAGGTGAAACTGTGCCGTTAGAAGAGACTCATTTCTTTTCTGTCTCGTCAAACTCAGCCGGAGTTAATTAAGCTTTAAATCTTGTTTAACACAAATTAATTATTCATCTACCAATTTACAGTGGATGGACTTTAAATTCATACAACTGCAGGTCAGGAGAGAGTGTGACGGCTCTTCCTCATGTTTCTTTCCATTCAACTCACACAATGAGGAATTATATTCGGAAAGGGCAACACAAATTATGAAACAAGTCGTCACCTTTAATTCCATAGCGATTTATACGATAAATGGGAAAATAACAGAACTAATAATGCAAACTTCAGTTGTGAAACTAAAGTTTAAGTTATGTTTGCAGATGATATCAAGTGTTTTTTAAACCCCAAATTCACGAGTTCACACTTACGAATGATTCAGGAGCAATGAATGGTAAGCGTATTTGGCGAGCTGTCCGAGGAGAGGGCTCCGAGCTCGGTGTTAGCCCGAACCTGGAGCACTCCCCCCGTATCCTGACTTTGATAGGAACAATTAAGTGTGAGGAGTTGGGGTGGTGGAGGGATGCCGAAAAATGTCAAAGAGCTGTAGGTGAGTCAAACGTGTCTATATATACGTACTTCCTCTCCTGCTGATAGGATGAGGAGTAATTGCTGATGACGTGTTGATTGTATTAATCATTTGAACGTGCTCCTCCCGAACTTTGTTAATAAAACATCATTTCACGAGTTCACACTTACGAATGATTCAGGAGCAATGAATGGTAAGCGTATTTGGCGAGCTGTCCGAGGAGAGGGCTCCGAGCTCGGTGTTAGCCCGAACCTGGAGCACTCCCCCCAAAAATTGCAACCTGGTCGGACAGCCGCTGAAGATTTTGATGACCCCCCAAAGAATTGCAAGGTTACAGCTGGGGGGGTAGATTGTGAGTTCGGGAGGGCAGATGAATGTTGCTGTAGAGGGCTTGAGGTGCGGAGGGGATGATATGGCTTTAGCATTGGGTATGTGTTTGTTGTTCAATTTGTTGCCAGAAAGAGAATTGGGTGTAATTTTGTTTCTGGGAGTATGAGGGGTACCTCTGAAACTACTCCCCTGGCTGCCATAGGAGAAGGGAGGTATGAAGCCACCGCGGTAGGGGAAACCCCCGTGGTCGCTGCGGGAGGCAGGAGGTACATCGCCGCTGCGACAGTGGAAACCCCTCGGGGCCGCTGCGGGAGGCAGGGGGTACATCGCCGCCGTGACGGTGGAAACCCCTCGGGGCCGCTGTGGGAGCAGGAGGCACGTCACTACCGTAGCAGTGGAAACCCCTCGGGGCCCCCACAGCAGCAGGAGGCACGTCAACGTCACAGCAGGGGAAACCCCTCTGGGCCCCTGCAGCGGCAGGAGGTACGTCAGCGTCGTAGCAGGGGAAAGCCCCTCTGAGCCCTTTCAGCGGCAGGAGGCACGTCAACGTCGTAGCAGGGGAAACCCCTCTGGGCCCCTGCAGCGGCAGGAGGCACGTCAGCGTCGTAGCAGGGGAAAGCCCCTCTGGGCCCTTGAAGCGGCAGGAGGCACGTCAGCGTCGCAGCAGGAGAAAACCCCTCGGGGCCCCGGCGACAGCAGGAGGCACGTCGCCACCACTGCAGCGAAAAACCCCTCCGCCGCAGGACCAAAGAGGTACGTCGCTGCTGTGGTGGTGGAACTGATTGAAAGAATGGCTCCCTTGGGAGTAAGAAAGCACATCGATCCTGTAACTGAAACTCCTGCGGGAGCATCACTGCTGCGGCAGTGGAAAATTAGAAGCTTGCTCCTGCGGGAGCATCACTGCTGCGGCAGTGGAATTTAGAAGCTTGCTCCTGCGGGAGCGTCACTGCTGCGGCAGTGGAATTAGAAGCTTGCTCCTGCGGGAGCGTCACTGCTGCGGCAGTGGAAATTAGAAGCTTGCTCCTGCGGGAGCGTCACTGCTGCGGCAGTGGAAATTAGAAGCTTGCTCCTGCGGGAGCGTCACTGCTGTGGCAGTGGAAATTAGAGGCTTGCTCCTGCGGGAGCGTCACTGCTGCGGCAGTGGAAATTAGAGGCTTGCTCCTGCGGGAGCGTCACTGCTGCGGCAGTGGAAATTAGAAGCTTGCTCCTGCGGGAGCGTCACTGCTGCGGCAGTGGAAATTAGAAGCTTGCTCCTGCGGGAGCGTCACTGCTGCGGCAGTGGAAATTAGAGGCTTGCTCCTGCGGGAGCGTCACTGCTGCGGCAGTGGAAATTAGAAGCTTGCTCCTGCGGGAGCGTCACTGCTGCGGCAGTGGAAATTAGAAGCTTGCTCCTGCGGGAGCGTCACTGCTGCGGCAGTGGAAATTAGAGGCTTGCTCCTGCGGGAGCGTCACTGCTGCGGCAGTGGAGGTTTAGAGAGAGCTTGCTCCTGCGGGAGCGTCACTGCTGCGGCAGTGGAATTAGAAGCTTGCTCCTGCGGGAGCGTCACTGCTGCGGCAGTGGAAGTTAGAGAGAGCTGGAAGATAGAGAGAGCTTGCTCCTGCGGGAGCGTCACTGCTGCGGCAGTGGAAATTAGAAGCTTGCTCCTGCGGGAGCATCACTGCTGCGGCAGTGGAAGTTAGAGAGAGCTGGAAGATAGAGAGAGCTTACTCCTGCGGGAGCGTCACTGCTGCGGCAGTGGAAGTTAGAGAGAGCTGGAAGATGGAGAGAGCTTGCTCCTGCGGGAGCGTCACTGCTGCGGCAGTGGAAGTTAGAGAGAGCTGGAAGATAGAGAGAGCTTGCTCCTGCGGGAGCGTCACTGCTGCGGCAGTGGAAATTAGAAGCTTGCTCCTGCGGGAGCGTCACTGCTGCGGCAGTGGAAGTTAGAGAGAGCTGGAAGATAGAGGGAGCTTACTCCTGCAGGAGCGTCACTGCTGCGGCAGTGGGAGTTAGAGAGAGCTGGAAGATAGAGAGAGTTTGCTCCTGCGGGAGCGTCACTGCTGCGGCAGTGGGAGTTCTGTTCAGTGTTGTAGTCTCTTGAAATTATTTTGGTTACAGACGTCTAAATACACTCAAGAAGTAACAAAATCAATATGTCTTGAAATTATTTTGGTTACAGACGTCTAAATACACTCAAGAAATAACAAAATCAGTATGGTTTGTAAAACCATTCGCCTAGGTAACCCATGGTGAAGCTGGCTTGGAAGTTCTTGGTGTTATTGGAATGCAATACGAGTCGGTGGTAGTGGGTAGAGACCATGAGGAGCAGACCACATGTGGAGTGGAAAGTCTTTAACTTTTCCACTCCACATGTAATCCTCCGAGGGAGTGGTTTGAAGCGAAAGCTTGAAGAATGAACGTTTAGCGTCGATAAATATCAACTCTGAGTATTGATGTACTGGTTGGGAATAGGTCCACCTCTGGTGGCAGCAGCCTTAACTTCAGTTGGGATTTGCGTTCAACTGTTGTTGGCGACAGAGGTGGTTCTAAGCAGCAGTGTTTGTGGAATGGCATAGCAGAGAACGGGATGAAAGGAGAATTAGCATGGTGGAGAGAATTAGGTGGGAAAGGCCAGGGGCGAAGCCACTTGCGGAGGCAGCCTCACGCTAGGATCGGAAGGCCGGGCTGCAGGCCTAACGTATGGGAAAGGTTAGGTACGTGCTGCCGTTGCTAACCCTGCACCGCTGGCGGAGGCAAGCTCGCACTTAAGGGGCGGCGTTTGTCGCTAGGTGCTGGCATGTGAGGTGCAGTGCTGGAAAACTGCAGTGCTGCTGCGTCTTAACGCTTGGAAATCTGGATTTGCAAGGGAGAGATATGAAGATTTAAGGAACGTACGTTTGAGACATTTTGAAGGTAGAGTTGATTTGGAGATGGTACAGCTGACTGGAGCGAGACCTATTCTAGTTAATTTGCTTTGGTCGTCCTCCTTTACTATTGATACGAGTGCTGAGGTGTCGTAGGAAGTTGGGCAAGAAGAAGGTGGATGTCTTGATGGTGGAGGTGAAGGCAAGCCTCGGCGTCATAGGGTGTGACAACGGAGCGGAAGAGCTGGCGACCGCGTGGTGTTGTTGGAGGCTCGGTTGCAGTGTTTGTTGAGTGCATGAGCTCCTTTCGACAGTGGGATACAGTGAAGGAACTTGAGAGGAAGAGTTTATCGTGAAACTGGTACATCTCAATCTTGGACAGGGGTGGCCAACCTGTTCAGCATGAGCCTCGAAATAAGCTCATGGCTGCGGAGAGCCGCATGACAGACTGTTAAATTCGCATTTGTTGATGGGGTTTTTGCCATTAGAAGGTCTCGCACATATATCGCTAATTTTTTTTTTTTTTTTTACATATGCCACCCCACGAGCTATACAAGCATGCGGAGACAATGCGTCTGTGAATTATATATGCGGGAAAACGATATATCATCTCATTGACGGTGACAGGAAGTATAAAAGTAAGCAGCCTTGGTAATGTAGTGATCGGTTGGAAAACGTCTCCGGTTACTATCGTAACCTCTGTAATTTAATCATATTCCCGTTTAGAGAAGTATGAAGGAAATGCTATTTAAGATATTTATACCGTCTGGCAGCCGGATCTGCATCGCGCTACGATTGGCCAGTTGTCAACTGCTGTTATCCATAAATTTTCAGAAATGACGTGAAGGGGAGGAGTTCCCAAATGCGTTTCATTAAACATCTCGTTCCTACTCTCGAAAGGGAACGCGCTTCTGCGCGCCTCTATTTGAATTCGGTAAAAACATCGTGTCCACGTGAGCGGCGGCTGACCTTGGCAGGATACATGTAAATTTATGTTTTTGTAGACAAAAGGTCTCAGCGGGCCGGATGAGAGCCGCGAAAGGGCAGTCAAAGAGCCGCATGCGGGTTGGCCGTCCCTGGTCTTGGACAATGTGGCGAAAGGCGGGGCATCACATGATCGCCTGCTAAATTTGAACACATTGGCTGGCGCTGAGCCAGAGAAAGCGCTCAAAGCTGGTTGCTGTTCAGTGTTTCAATCTCTTGAATTATTTTGGTTACAGACGTCTAAATACACGCGAGAAACAACAACAAAAACAATCAATATGGTTTGTAAAACATTGATTTCCGTAAGTAAAACCTTTCAATTATCATATTGACAGTTGAATTTATATCAGATGCATGTTGCATATTTAATTTCAAAACAAACTTACCTGTTGGAAATCGAAATATCAAAGTTTATAAAAGTTCACAAACTTATTGGTTTTGAGTAAACCCTGAGCAGGGGTTCATCCAAATATCATAGACTTATAAAGCTTATCTTGGACTTAAAGGATTGAAACAGTGAAGGCAAAGAATTACTTTGAAATAGAAAGTGCATATGGTTTCTTTTCAGCGAGTCCACTTAATAGCCGATTAAGTTGAAACAACAAGGCAGCGTTGGCAATAAGTGCTTGATTCTTGTGTGGGCGGCTGAGCGCGCGATCTGAAGTGGCGCGTGCGATCGGACTGTACTGCGCGCGATCTGGCTTCGGTGCGCGCTACTGCTTGAGTTGCGAGGAAGCAGCGCGTTACTTTAGAACAATCACATCTCAGACGTGGGTTCCCCGGAACAGTAGTATTGAGAGGGCACAACTGCTCGTGATTTAGCGATGCAGAAATAAAAGCGCCGGGAAGGATTACAGCTGCTCTTGTTTGTGTGAGCTGACGGACAGAGAGAGTGTGAGCTGAAGCTGCAGCGCGGTCTGCTGAGGCTCGCGGCGGCGGCCTGGCTAGCAGGAAGAAAGCGGCATAGCCTGAGAGTCGAGCTTGTAGCTCGACCAGCTTTATCGTCCTTTCTCAATGGCAGGAGCGATTAAAAGCCGATGTAGAGCTGCTGGATACGGATGTTTACTTGGTGGCGAGAACGGCCTCAAGTCTTACTGTGCGTTGCTTGTTGTTGCTTAGGACCCGTTTGTTTGGTCTGGCACCCGTGATGTATTGCTGAGGGTGATATAATATAGTTAGCATGGTGTTGAGCGGATGAGGATCGCTACTGGGTCCGGAGGTTTTCGTGGAGAATCCATCTAACGAGTGGAGCTCGATTTCGGGTGTATGGCGACCAGAAGGCGGAGCCACAATGCCGTAAACTGTCGAGCTGCCGAAAAATGTCAAAGAGCTGTAGGTGAGTCAAACGTGTCTATATATACGTACTTCCTCTCCTGCTGATAGGATGAGGAGTAATTGCTGATGACGTGTTGATTGTATTAATCATTTGAACGTGCTCCTCCCGAACTTTGTTAATAAAACATCATTAAGCGAGACAAAGGAAACAGTGGAAAATAACCACAATCTATCCCAACAATGTTCATTTTTGTACGTTAATGTGTGTGTTTCCTGCTTTTCTTGCATATTTAATGAAATATGAAGGACTAGAAGCTATAAAGAATAGCATTCAGAGCAGCAATCGTTCTACTCTTCAAAGTATTTAAAGTTTATGTCCCGCCCAAACAAACAAGCCGTTTTGACTTTTAATCATTCCCAGGATATGAATTCTTGATATCAACAATTATATTTTCACTAGGCACAATGCTAATTCTTGAAATCAGGAACAATGGTAGTTTTGGGAGTATCTTTGTCTTGTTTTAATCTTAAATCAAGATACATTTACATGAGAAACAAAATGTAAAAAAATAAGGAAAAATAACTTTACATGGGTCAGACATTTTTTTACAATTTTTTTTTTTAAAGTTTAATGTTGATCAATTTTTCATAAAACAAGACATAAAGTTGTCATGAAACTTTAAAAAAAGTATTTCAATTTATACTCACTCCATTCATTTCTTTTCTTCCCTGCTGTGATGTAAATCCGAGTGACATGAAGGGCAGGATTTGATCATATGGATTGGGTGTTGGGTGGAGGCAGATCTGAAGGGCAGTTTACAGTCATTTGTATATGAATGCATGTATAGTCCCAAACTCCGCTGAAGAGCCACATCTGTTGTGTCCGCATGTCATGTGCAGGACTCCGTACTACAGCTAACTAATTTCAGATAGCAAATGTCCTCATACATTGAATGATGGAAGCTAGTAAAGAAGCCAAATAATCCTGTAAAAAACCTTCTATGACCTCCTAAGTGGGACATTTCATGAAACAGTGATTTTAACTGCTGACACACAGCATACCCGCTGCACTTCCAACAAAGCATGTGCAAGATAGCAAATAATATTAATATAAAAAAAACAAATGATGCCCTTAAAAAAGGTCTAGAACCACCCATGGCTTATGCAAAAATTGATTATGGACATAACTCTGCTGAAGGGCTTTTATTTGCTAGTTTGTGCCTCAAAGAAGCCTTTGCATTTATTTGAAGTTTAGTCTTCCCTGTGGAGATTTGGAAAGTTTGTGTTTTCAATCCAATCTTTATCAAACACATCTAAAAAATTAAAGTATAAATGAGCTTCTGTTATTTGCCTGCTTCATGCATCTGAGCAATCTGATCTTACTCTCACAGGAATGAATGCAATTATGGTGTGTCATTTTTTTGCAGCATTTCTTGTTTATTAATTTTCCAGGTTCACATTCAGCATGGCTCTGTTTGCAAGAGTAAAGCAACAGTTGGTGTTTCACGTACTGCTGGCATCACGTCTGACGAGAAGAATAACAAGGTATGAGCCTCAAATTAATTACTCCTTAATTAGAGTGGACGCTAATATAGAATATTTCAGTGGATTTGGTCATCTAAATCTGACTGGACAATCATCCACAAAACTAGGGCAGAAAAAAGAGAGAACAACATTGTGAAAATGGGTCTTTTAATCTGAATTATTTAGTTTAACTTGATGTTTTATGAGTAATACATTTAGCTTTAAATGTTTTGGAGCAGTAAAACACATTTTTTCTTTTGGTGAGATTGGTGCAAGCATTACTGATAAACAGAAAGTTTCTGGGTGGATGAGTTGAGCGATTGACTGGGGTTTTACAGAAATAATCATTTAATGTGTGTCTTTTCAGATGAGAAACTCCTAAATACAGCCGTGATGTGATGCTCGTTCATGGGAGAGATTGAATTCAGGTCTGTTCTCCTGCAGATTCACATGATGGTATTTCTGTGCAGTGTGTGTGTGTGTGTGTGGACTCTACTCTGTTCAAATGCTGCTTTATCTGGCTCTGGATCTTCATAGTTCTCGTCTCTTTGTCCACCATCCATCTGCTCGCTGTTCAGATGCAATCTCATTTGTGTTTCTGCAATGACAATATATTGACAATGTAGGGTATATCTGAATCACACACACACACACATACTATCAAATTGTGTAAGTGTGCACATATTGTGATGTTTATTTCACTTTTTATATGTTTATACACAATGTCAACCAGACACACAAATACACAGACAGAAGAACATGGCCTGAAACAAAGAACACACTCATTATCGGTGTAAACTCTCTCCCTCATTCATCCATATTTCAGGGTTTGTTCTGCAGCGAGCGAGACTGATGGAGGGGAAGTGTGTGTACACAGCCGTTTGTGTAAACGCTGTTTCTGTCCGTGGATGAACAGCTGAGACCAATTACCCGTCCAGAGGAGCGTTCCTGAGCCTCAGAGAGACACACTGAGACATCAGAGCATCTCTGGCGGGGAGAGACTCAGAGCTCATTACAAATGAGAAAACCATTGCTAAGTATTATCTAATCATGTCATTCTTACATGAAGCATCGATAATGTAATGTTAACACTTTAGACAATTATAGTTTGTATAATGGATGTCAATCACAAAATAAATCCTGTCTTGCTGTCTACATAGGGAACGCCCTTCATAAGTTTCTGATAAAAACACACAGCAGAATAAAGACATAAAGCACACAGAATATCCAATACGGTTTGATGTTAATATGTTGCTTAATGAGTGTTACTATGTTGCTATATTGAATGCAATGCATTCATAATCCTTTTTCATTTATGTTTTTATTGGATGATACTTGTTTTTGTGCAGAGCAGGGTTATTATAGTTAATTAGAACTAAAACCATACAAACATTATTTTTTATTTAAGTAAAATTACCATTAAATAAAAAATAAATAAAAAGTCACGCTTATTTAATTTCAGCAAGTTGCCAAAAAAATAACCATTTTCGTTTACTTTTGGCATTAAAAAATCTACTGTTCTAACAGTAGAAAGTGGTGCTTGCAACATCAAGGTCATGGGTTCAGTTTCCAGGGAAAGCAAGAACGGATTATAATGTTAATATGTTTCTTGAATGAAATGCAAGTCACTTTGGATAAAAGCGTCTGATAAATGGCAAATAAAAATGACATACAACGAAAGTATTAAAAATTTAAATGAATTCAAACTAATCATAAAAAGATAAAGTAACACTGGCAGGGAATGTGCTGCAATGCCTTCTGGGATTGAAATCTCTCTGAAGGATTCGTGTGATGTGTCTTTAGAGCTGTGTTTGCATTGGGAGAGTGTTATAGTGCAGTTAAAGTGCTGTCGCAGTCATTAGCATTTAGAGCGTCTTCAGTGACAATGAGAGGAACTCAGTAAATGACACAAAAGGCAGGATGTAGTTAAGGGTCGTTTGGTCCTCGCAGGCCTCCTTATCAGAGCAACCACACACTCTATATCAGAAAAGCATATGCCACTCATACTGTTTGCACTTTGTATGTGAATTTTCTGTATGCATTAATTATGCAACTGTCTTATTTAATCTATGCGTATGCATTCATACATCTCCTTCAAACGAACATTTAACCGCATGTGTTTTATGTACAGAGTCAGGAAAAAAAGCAGAAGAAAACCCTCAAAATCAGAGAATTTCAACCTTTACTAATGCATTTTTTAATCAAATACTGTATTTATTCACATTTAATATGAATGCACTGTGAACATGAACAAAGATTTATAAACTGCAAAAAGATGCAATTGTTTTTTCTATTTTTTTCTTTTTCCAGCACAAATATCTTAAATCAAGATACATTTTCTTTGAAAGATAATGACTTAAGATATGTCTTGTCAAAAATTAAGTCAGTTTTAAACAAAAATATGCCAAATGTTCGTTTTTTGTTTTTTTGCTCTTTCAAAAAGAGTTTATTGGAGCTAAATTGCAAAAATGACCGTTACTTCATTAATATATGCATGCGGACGACTTAAAGGTAC
This sequence comes from Rhodeus uyekii, assembly GCA_037043235.1. NCBI lineage: Eukaryota > Metazoa > Chordata > Actinopteri > Cypriniformes > Acheilognathidae > Rhodeus > Rhodeus uyekii. The sequence continues at coordinate 25,582 of JAWRVZ010000316.1, forward strand.
AGCTTGCATAATACTAAAAGTGTGCTAAAGAGTACAAAAGGGCAGTGAAAGATTACACTGGGGCTGTTTTGGTGTGAGAAACCTTGATTGACATTGTAAAAGGTGTTGAGGGGGGAATAAAACGTGAGTTTATGTGGAATCGGCCGCAGTTTAGTTTCACAGGTCTTTAAGCAGCGGTTTGTTGGTCAAAGACGCTGAAAACATTGAGAGGTTTATGTGCACAGTGTGAAGTGACAGTGAGATCTGGAGGGTCAAAGCGCAGCTGAGGGTGAGCAGGAGAGGTGGGCGCTGGATTGATCGGAGCGACATGATGGATTTCTCCCTGCAGAGCTTCAGTCGTGTGATTGACAGCTCATCCAGTCTAGACATCTGATTTCCTGAGGAACCACAGTGAAGTGTTGATGAAGTCTTTCTGCTGCAAATTTTCACATTTAATTCAACGTGTTTGTGAAGCGTACAAGCAGTTTTCGAATGGAAATTGTTTTTTCAGTGTATGTATAACGTGATTCTGACATTACAGTCATTCATTTATTCAACATGTATTTCTCATTGATGCTTTGTCTCATTCATGTTGACCATCTCATTTTGTTGGAACTCTTATAATAAAGCTCTATATGTTTTAGGCAACCATGTGGATCTGTTATATAATTGTTATGAACTATATGAAGTTTTGTGAACAACTTAAGGTTATGGATTTATAGTTAAAAGTTAACTTACACTTGGAGGTTTAATGTGTCAGCTCTGTAAGTTACGGTAGTTGCTTAAAGTTGAAACCAATAAATATTTTTATAGCGTGGTGTTTTCATTGGCAGAGGATAGTATATAAAACAAACTGTAAGTTGGTCTTAAATACAAGCTATGTTCGTCACTAAACCGTATGAACTGTGCATTTGCCTTTCTTCTCACATGTACGTTGTTACTGTCACACACCCATCATCAGATCTCTTCACTCCTCTTACTGGCTCACACACACACACCTGAATACTAAGCACACACACCTGCAGCCACTCAGCTCTCGCCCTTCATAACGCCCCTTTCACCAGCCCCTGTTTGCATGTTCAAACATGCACCTGATTTCATGCTGCTCTCTGCTTGTTTTCAAGACTCGCTCATCATTCATCCTCCAGAATCTCCTCTACCGTTCACCTCAAGACAAGACTGTTCCCACTCATCTCTTCATCCTTCCTCATCGCTGTTTGCTTCACCTACACCTTCTCAAAACAGTGATTAACGTCTCTCACGTATGTGTTCTTCTCCATATCATGACCATTACATTCTGGGTTTAATTTAAAACTCCTTTTGGGTTCATTTTAATCCAGTGATGTAGTAATTTTGCAGCAATTTCTTGGGTTAAAGAAACTCGTCCCTCTTTGACCCAGTGCCGTGTTGCCAAAAATGTTTTTTTAACCCAGTTTTGCTGTTTTTCGGAGTGTAACTGTATGCTGATTAGACCTGACAGCTCTATCTACTGCATTTTACACCCCTTTGAGGTTATGAATATAACTATTTCAAGTTTTACTAAATACTGTTTCAGTCTTTCTACTTAATTTCATGGTTGATTAACTGCTGTTTCTTTCCAGGCAAAGTTATTTGCTTTATAAGCAATTTGTGATCTAAAACATAGCTTTATAAGGAAATAATAGTTTGTGTGTGCTAAAGATACTTCACAATAGCATTAAATGCAGCTTGATGCTTTTTTTTAAGTGCATTCAGAAACCCCTTTAAAGCATTACAGGTTCTTCATGGAGATTGTTTAGCAAGGCTCAAGGTATTTTTTTTAACAAATACAAAAACAGTGCGAGATTGAGAGGGTGCTTTGTAGAGGCAAACAGACGAGTCCAAAAGAGAGCGAGATTATACATAATACATAATGCATGTCCGACCCGAACCCTTCAGAATATTGAGAGACTGTGAAGCTCTTACGCCTCTTCTCCTCTGAAAGGAACGGAATCAAACTCTTCTTTCTTCCTCTTTCTAAAGTGTTTAGCAGTAAAGGCCATATTGGATTGAAGTGCGAGGAGCTGCTGGGTCTCTGTCACACGCTGGGTGAGTCCAGCGCTGAACCCGTGAACTCTGCTTCTGTTCAGTCTCCACACTCTTCTGGTGGCTGACATAAGCTCTGGGTGTATCAGGAAACATTTCACACACTCTCAGAAGAAAAGTTTCAGTCACTTCATACTTGGAATCTTTTGGAGGTTCCATCACGGAATCATTGCATGGATTCTTTGTTTTAAATGAATTTTATGAATTAAAAAGTGATTTAAAGCCACTAAACATTAAATCATTATGCAGTTATTTATGCAAGACATTTTCTCCTTTATTTATGTATGTATATATATAGTGCATCATTTCAATTCTCATTTATTTGTATAGCGCTTTTCACAATACATATTGTTTTAAATCAACTTTACAGAAAATGCATGTCTGCATTACAGTTTAGAGTGATCTGTTATCAGAGTTATAATATCTGTGTCCAAGTACTGTATTTCAGAAATAATATACAAATCCTGCAGTTAGCTAACCATGTTTCTGCAGTAAATTAATATAATGAGCTCATTGAAGTAATATTTCAGTAGGAAGTCGAGTGATTGTACAGAGAGTGATTCTCAGCGTCAGGAGGACCTCAGCCTTTCTGTGTGTGTGTGTGTGTGTGTGTGTGTGTCTGATATTTTTCAATTAATCCCTGCGGATGTTCCTAGAATGCCCATCAGACACAGGAAGGGACCAAGAGTGATCAGATATCCTGCAAAACACTTAAAAGAAAACACACTCTCTCTCTCTCTCACACACAAACACACTCTGTCTCTTTCTCTTGCTCTCTCTCACACACTCTCTCGCTCTCTCTCTCTCTCTCTCTCTCTCTCTCACACACACACACACACACACACACACACACACACACACACACACACATACCTGTTTAGCATCACAAACACTCTAATCATCTTCTCTGCAGTGCTCAGAATATTTTATTTCTTAAATTTGTTTGTCTAATCAGTAACTGCATTAAATTGAATTTCTCTGTCTGTTCTCTCATTTGCTTTAATTCAGTTTTTCTTTGCTTTAGTCTTTTTGCTGATTATTTTTTTGACACTATTTTCCACGAAGCTCCTTTAGGCAGAATTTTTACTGCAAAAAATAATTTTCTTAGTCTGTATTGATCTTTCTTTCCTGAAGATGCATTTAATTGAGAAGCGATAGGACACAAAATAAAGTCTTGTTTTATAACTTTTATGGTTTTCTTATGAATTATTTATTTTTCTGACCCCTTCTGTCTTGTTTTAAGTATGAATTCACTTAATTTTGACATTGTTCAGACAGCAAGACTTATTACCTTTAGTAATGTTGCCTCTTGAGAAAATGTGTAGATATTTGTACTGTATAACAGGCTTGCATTTCTTTGAGACCTGATACTTCCAGTTCCATAACCCTGATATTGCTGATATGTATTTATTCTGTGCCTGTGAGCTTTTATGTGTTTGTTTGACCATGAAACAAATCACCTCTGAACCAAAGCACACAGATATGTCTCCTCTCGCACATCCTGTGCTCTGATTAAAGCCCTTGGACTCGATTGCAAGTGTTAATCGCTCAGTATTCTGATATTGCAGGAGTGTTTGGTGTTGAGGGGTTTGTGGTTGAGAATACAAAAAAAACTGGTATTATATTAGCAAAACTCTTGGATGAAATCAAAAATCCTCATATGCATAATCTGGGCAGTTGACAAAAAAATATGAAAAAAATGAGCTTTTTAAGATATTAGGTTAAACATTTTTGCATTCATAAAAATTAGTTTAAAATATTTTGCAGTTCACGTTGATGTTATACAGCAGAGTTATTAAATTCAAAACATTTTTGGTGACTATATATATATATTTTTTTATTATTATATAAAACTATAATAGCATCTCAGTTATTCTAAAATAACCCTTGCATGCAGTGTGAAAAATATATTTGCTTGTAAAGTACAAAAACTTTGCAGTTTATCAAATAATATGAGCTAATGAAATGGCTTTTATGAGGATTATAAAATTTTACGTTACATTTATGCATTTGGCTGAAGCTTTTATCCAAAGTGACTTGCATTGCATTCCAGAAACACATTGACATTCTAATCAGTTCTTGCTTTCCCTGGGAATCGAACCTTGACCTTGGCGTTGCAAGCGCCACTCTCTACAGTTTGACCTACAGGAAAGCATTATGAAATAATGATGATGCTTAAAATGACTTTAGATGGATTATATCGTATTACATTGTTTTGTCTTATTAAATAATATTTTAGTATAATAAAACCAATTAATTTAGATGTCATAAAATGAAGCAACAAGATAAAACATCTTTGTTTAGAAAGTCAAACGGGCTCTTTTGCTTTCAATAAAAGTGAAAGATGACATTAACTTAACTAAGACTTTTAAAGAAAAGCTGTGATTTTTAAAAAAGAAGAGAAAAACGTTCAATTACGGAAAAGAGCAGCTCAGACATTTCTCATTGCATCTTCATTTGTGTTAGAATGAAAGTCATAAGCATGAGTTCATCAGGCACATGGTGTTCAGGTGTCCACATGCTTTTGAGCATCAAGCCACACCTCTCTCGTGTGAGGTGTGTGTGCGCGTGTGTGTTGACGTGAAGGTACAACTCTTCCTCCACTTGTTGCTGAAGTTGCGCGTCTCAGTTTCATGAAGCCCTTTCGCTCACCAGATGCGGAGCACGAGCTCTCCCGATGTCTGACGCAGGCGAGGGTCTCCGTGCCTCCTCTTCCTCCCTCTCCTCCCCCTCCTCTCCCGCTTCTGCCGGTCAGACTCCTCTCTCCCAGCCGCCAAGACCCTTGAAGCGCCGGGCATCTGCGCCACTTCCACGCTCCGACCACCCGGACACGCGATCCAGAGACGGGCTGATCAGCAGGCGCTCGCCCGCGCGTCTGGGGCGATGCCGCGGCGCGTCTCCGGTGCGCGACGGTCTCCAGCACCGCGGACAGCGACGGCGCTCCCCGCACAGACCCGAGCATGAGACGCGCAGCCCGGAGGAGCTGATCGAGACCCCGCACAGCTGCGCTTCACCCCACGCGTGAGTCAAACCTTCAGTCTGATGGACTTTATCTAATCTTTATGCACAGGGCAGAACGAATCTAGAAAATGTTTTCCAGGGAACCTAAAACTGTGCGTAACAGCCAATGAACTGGGTCATTCGAGTCAAAACTGCCATGTAATATAACCAAATCAACTTGGTTTTGCTATAGTGTAACTATAACTGTGCGTAAAAGCTCATCAGCCAATGAACTGGGTTACTCAAGTTAGAATAAGTCAACCTATCGAAAATCATTTTAAAGCATCGATTGAGGTAAAATATGTATTTAATGTAAGGACAACATATTTTCACTTTTACAGTGTATTCAGATTAAACTTTATCGTTTCAGTAGGATCTATTTGAACAGAACCTAATAAAAATCGTTTCTATTCATCATGCAGTTTTTCATTAAATAATTTAGCATTTAAAGAATAATAACTACAATCATTTATTATACTATTCATTCATAATGTATTTGATGTTATTGTAGTCGTTAAATTGCAATGTGAGTTGTGTTTTGTGCATTAATTAATTAAAGTAGCTTTCCTGAAACTCAAACAGTAGAGAGTGGAGCTTGCAACATCAAGGTCATGGGTTCAATTCCCAAGGAAAGCAAGAATTGATTATAATGTCAATGTGTTTCTTGAATGCAATGGATAAAAGCGTCTGATAAATGCATGAATGTAAATGTATTATCTGACTGATAATTGAGGCAGGATTTGAAGGTGTTATGATAGAGGTTCGAATAGTTTCCTGATGCGCATGCGTTGATCACGTTCCCTTCAGGACCTCCTCTGATTTGGTGTATTAAACAGGCCGCAAATCCTCTCCATAGGTCTTTAAATATTGATGTCTGACAATATATTGATTTTTAGCCGGTTATCGCCTGAAAGTGTGTGTGAGGTTGAAAGAAAGAGGCATGAGAAAAGGGTCTGTAGTTCTGGTTCTAGTCTCAAGACACTGAGATGAAAACAATAACAACCTGCCAAAATATTCCAGACAAGCTGCTTGTGTCATCATCTGATCCGCTCCAGTGGTAATGACACTGCAGGCAGAATCAGATCTCCATTAATCTCCATGTCAATCTCCAGATGAGATGACACCAACATGACTGCGGTTATTTTCCAAAAAGCATTTCCAAGGCTCACCCAAATATGAAAAGTCTGTCATCATTTGCTCGCCTTTATGTCCATCTAAAGCTGTGTGACACAAAAGAAGGAGTTGAAAAATGTCCTTGCTGAGTTTCTTCTCATATAGTGTTCTCCGAAAGAGTTTTTACGCTCAAAAAACGTTTCCCAAGTAGCATAACAGTAGTCCATATTACTTTATATCACAACATGCATTAGCTTTGTGTGGAAAATAGACCAAGATTCGTTTTTGGAGCTTGTCTCTGGTAACTGTGTGCTTTCGCTGGGTGGAAAAGATTGGTGTGATTTTCTCATTTTCATCTAATTTCTCTTATTTGTGTCGCAGTGATTTGGAGCAACATGAGGGTAATGTTTAGCTTTGTAGTGAATTATCTCTTTGAATATATAGCTTTTATACTCGGCATGAAAACAAACATAAATCAGAGGCAGTCTAAAAGATGCAAACAAAAGAAAAAATCAGATAAGAGGAACACTAAGATGTTTGTCCTCGATTTTGAATTTTCCAATACAGAGAGTTTTACAAAACATTGTTTAAATTAGTTGAGAAATGTGGTTTATGGTGGTCATAAAGGGATGACCATGACCATGGTGGTCATAAAGGGATGGACAGGGTCAGAAACAATGCTCAGGAAGGTCGTGGCATTTAAACAATGCCCAATTGGCACTAAGGGGCCTAAAGTGTTCCAAGAAAACACCCCCACACCATTACACCACCACCACCAGCCTGTACAGTGGTAACAAGGCATGATGGATCCATGTTCTTATTCTTTTTACACCAAATTCTGACTCTACCATCTGGATGTCTCAACAGAAATCGAGACTCATCAGACCAGGCAACATTTTTCCAGTCTTCAACTGTCCAATTTTGATGAGCTTGTGCAAATTGTGCATCTTTTTCCTATTTGTAGTGGAGATGAGTGGCACCCGGTGGGGTCTTCTGCTGTTGTAGCCCATCCCCCTCAAGGTTGTGCGTGTTGTGGCTTCACAAATGCTTTGCTGCAAACCTCGGTTGTAACGAGTGGTTATTTCAGTCAATGTTGCTCTTCTATCAGCTTGAATCAGTCGGCCCATGACCTCTGACCTCTAGCATCAACAAGGCATTTTCTCCCACAGAACTGCTGCATTCTGGATGTTTTTTACACCATTCTTTGTAAACCCTAGAAATGGTTGTGTGTGAAAATCCCAGTAAGTGAGCAGATTGTGAAACACTCAGACCGGCCCGTCTGGCACCAACAACCATGCCACACTCAAAACTGCTGAAATCACCTTTCTTTCCTATTCTAACATTCAGTTTGGAGTTCAGGAGATTGTCTTGACCAGGACCAACCCCTAAATGCAGTGAAGGAGCTGCCATGTGATTGGTTGATTAGATAATTGCATTAATGAGAAATAGAGCAGGTGTTCCTGAAGTCAAGATTGAAGTGCTGTCTTGTGTGCTTCCCATGAAGAGTGCACTATGTAGGGTGTTTCAATCAGGTCCCATGCCAGTGAGGGCACTGCTTATGTATACTGTGTGTGCTCTTATGTGTTTGTGTTGTATAATAAGTAGGAGCCGGTCACTTTATCGTTTTTATTAATGTTTAATAACCCTGGGCACTTCCTGATCACAGCTTCTTCTTCCTCGTTTGTTCTTTTCATTTCCCCCCCCAGGATAAAATATCAACAGAACCTCCATCATTTCAAAGGGTTTGTAACGAGGGTCATCACTTCTTTTATCTCAGTCTCTCCGCTCTGTTTCATCTGTCTCACTTCTCTGGCTTGTAGTCTTCCTCTCTCATTGTGATTCCAGCTGGTCCTTTCATTCTTTTCGCTGATGACGAGCAAAAACTCCATTTCTATGCTGATGCCGCAACAAGAGAGCAGAAAGAAGAGAGAATCTATAGTATAGTTGTATGAAAGGATAGATGGAGTTTGCATATTATTCTTTCTCTGTGAGTGTGTGTGTCTTGATAATCAGCTTTGTTTTCTCCACATGGAAGGATTCATAAATCATACCCTTTTCAAATTTCACTCATATTAAACCTAAACTGTCAGATCAGCATCAAGCACATCATCCATTCATTAAAGCAGCTGTGTCATATTTGCTTTTTCCTGTGCCATTTTGATGTTTACCTGGTAGTTAAACGTCCTGTTGTTTAAGCAGCCCGACATGTCAGTGAAGTGAGTTTGGAGAACAATGGCAGAGAGAAAGCACAGGTGATGCTAAGAGGATGCTGCTTAAAGTATGTAAATCAACAGCTATGTTTACATGGACACCTTTTGTTTCAATCGCTGGGAAATGATCCTGAGTGATGAATCTGAAAATAGTGTTTGCATGAATGCAAAAGTGATTGGGTAGATGTGTATATGTCACAAGTCTTCTGGCATGCGCACACTGCACAAATATACAGTTTCCTGCTGATGTCTTACTCACAGAAACGTCACAGCAGGTCTTGCCTGCTCAAAGCAGCGTTTGGTGTATGTACTGGCAGAAGCAAGTCCCATACTTGCTCCACAGCAGCAGCAATAACCAACAGCAGCAGCAACAGAAGAAATTACTATCAATAACAAACAGCAGCAGCAATAACAGCAGCAGTAGAAATAACTAGCAATAAGCAGCAATAAGCAACAGCAGCAGCAAAAGTACATCTATTCTGCCAACACCAAACACATTCACATTGTCATATCAATTACCATACACATCACTCAGAGAGTTGTCATGACTGAATGCCATTTCTACATCACTGCTTTTGCACAGAACTTTCTAGCTTTGATTGTCAATCAGATCAAATGTTTTGTCCTATTGAATGAATTAGAAATCCATCCCTCACAATCCGAATTATAATTTAACCGGATTTGGCCAATTCATTCTGATTGACGTGTTTGCATGTCACTTTTATTCAGACTGAGCTACTCCTGTGATTGCTAACAGATTTCACCAGTGCATCATGCATCCCATCAAAACACCTAGCAACCACCCTGAACACCCTAGCAACGCACAGCAGCAGCACACATATACCTGGTGTGTGCAATCTTTTTGACATGATTTTTTTTTCACATTGAATTACAAAATGAATCATGTATTAAGTAAACAATGCTTACATTTTCCTCAAATGTACAAACCTAGTTTGCTTTGCAAATCCATTTGCACCACAAAAATCACACAGATTTAATCAGACAGCGCTGAAGGCAAAACTCCTGCCGTTTGTGCACCTGTAACCGTGTGTGAGAGAGAGACAGACGTATCTCGGGGATCATGATGACCTCACACACCGAGAGCGGCCTGTCTGCGCTCGGCACGGCTTCACTTGAGTGCGACGCTCTTCCGTGTCCCTCAGGGAACGTGTGCTGTTTGATTGGGTTCCATTTTCACCCACGCCATCATGCGTTTGATGTCTCAGAGCGCTGTGTAATCATCTTTCCGCTGTCTTTTTATCACTTCAGCCTTTTATTCGTCTCTGAGGAGCACAGTGTCGGTTAACTGGTGGGCCATCCCACTAAACTAGGCATAACTACAATTTTACACTTTATGAAGAAGTGGTTTCCGAGAGGATTGATACATGGTTGCCAGGGTGTTGCTTGGGTATATTTAGGTGGTTGAAGAATAATTCACTAACACGACAGGACAATACACACTGAACTTTAATACTTAATTTTAGAGATTTGGTCACATCACAAATATGAGCAACAATAATAGTTATGCTCGACTTAACTAACGGCACTAATTAAACAGCAAACTTTAGTTTTTCTCTCTCTGGGTTTGTCAATGTGTGTGTGTTTGCATAAAAGCACACAGTGTTGTGAGTTGTTGCAGTTTGAAATGTCTCACCCTGAGACGGATTTTGACAACATTTGGAAATAAAATCAGAACAAATAGAATCAAAGCTCAAATAAAATCATAGATTTGCTCGCTGCACATGTGTTTCATATGTTTGTGTGTGTATATATATATACACGTTTCTATGCTGCATAAACTGTGTGTGTGTGTGTGTGTGTGTGCGTGCATGTGTGAAACTGGTCTGTACTGAGTAAATGGATTTTCTCCAGAGGCGCTTTTGAACGTGTGCAATTTCAGATGAGGCTGTGATTAAGAGGACTAAAATTGACATAATTTTTAAACAAATATAGCATCTGCATCTTGCAATCACCATGTCATTTCAAAGTGTGATATATTCACTCTCATGATTAAAAACTACGCTGATTCTTATCTAGAAGTATCAAAACTCAAGTGTCTGTATTTTATGGCAAAAGTGTTGAAGTCACTGGCAATTTCTCAGCTCTTAGATCAACTCTTGAACATCATATGCAGGAGTCTGAGATCCACTGATCCACTTATCATAGACACTCAAAGCGCTTTACATGGAAGGGGAACCTTTAGTTAAAACACATAAACATATATATATATATATATATATTCATACATACATACATACATGGCCTATATAAAAAAAAGTCTGTGCCTAAATATACAAATATACTCTGACATACAGTAAATGCTGTTTCATATCTAGCAGAAAACTGACTTTATTTACTTTCCTAAAATGCTCATGGTCCTATTGTGTATTTAATATTGAACTGTGAAAAACAGGTTTACATGCATCCAATTACCTCTTTTCTGTCTCTAAAACTTTTGTCTCCAAACCCCGCCTCTCCGAGAGCTGCTCTGCTCTGATTGGTCAGTCCGTTGGGATCGGTCGACCACAGGGTGTATCTGAAACCGAATGTCAATTAGCATATCTGAATTTCAGCTCCAAATCTTCCTCAGTGCTTGATAGGCAGTGATACGAACAGTAATGATGGCCAATCTGTGAAGGTGCAAAAATGTGGTTAAAATTCGTTAAAATGTTTCGACTGAGTGTAGAATTTGCAAATGGTCCCTTTAGTAACTTGGGCGAATATCAACCCTAAAACTCACTTTACTGGCATCCTGGACCGGTTGCTGAGAATTCTGTATCTCATTACAAATAATATGGATAACGACTAAGTGTTCTTTACTATTTTTTTACATTTTTCTCAGGTCAGAGGTCATGCATCGCAGGCACACCACCCTGCGAGAGAAGGGCCGTCGCCAGGCCATCCGAGGCCCTGCCTACATGTTCAACGAACGTGGCTCCAGCCTCACGGCAGAGGAGGAGCGTTTCCTGGACGCTGCGGAGTACGGCAACATTCCTGTCGTGCGTAAGATGCTGGACGAGTCCAAAACGCTCAACTTCAACTGCGTGGACTACATGGGTCAAAACGCACTGCAGCTCGCAGTCGGCAACGAGCACCTGGAGGTCACAGAGCTCCTCCTGAAGAAAGATGGGATGGCACGCGTGGGCGACGCGCTTCTTTTGGCGATCAGCAAAGGGTATGTGCGAATCGTGGAGGCCATATTGGCTCATCCGGCGTTCGCAGGAGGTTTGAGACTGACTCTGAGCCCGCTGGAGCAGGAACTAAGGGACGATGACTTCTACGCCTACGACGAGGATGGGACGCGTTTTTCTCATGATGTGACGCCGGTGATTCTGGCCGCACACTGTCAGGAGTACGAGATCGTACACATCCTGCTGATGAAGGGCGCCAGGATCGAGCGGCCACACGACTACTTCTGCAAGTGCTACGAGTGCACGGAGAAACAGAGACGCGACTCTTTCAGTCACTCCAGATCGCGGATGAACGCATACAAAGGGCTCGCCAGCGCTGCCTACCTGTCGCTGTCCAGTGAAGATCCTGTGCTGACGGCTCTGGAGCTCAGCAACGAACTCGCACGGCTCGCCAACATAGAGACGGAGTTTAAGGTGAGAAATGCGGTAGAACCAGAGCAAGCAAAAGTGGGTAATTTATTCAAATCTAACTGTGTCGCTTTTCACAATGCACATTGTTTCAAAGCACCTTTACAGAAATCATGATGTTAATTTTTATAATATATTATAAGATGGGTGATTATATAGTTTACATTTTACGATGATGCAAGTAATCAAGCAGTTGAGAATTGAAATAGAGTGTATGTAATAAATAAAAATAAGTTGGGCATTCTTATACTGTATGGGTCTATCCACCTTTATATAAAGATGTGATAATATAGTTACATTTTATAATGAGATAAAAAAAATCATGCAGTTGAGATTTGCTATATAGTATTTATTACTTTACACGAGTAATTTGTATGCGTTTATACAAAAAACATTGCTCACCAAGGCTGTTTTTAAAAAAATATATAGTAATATTGTGAAATATTACCCAAAAGTTTTGGTTAAGACAAAAAAATAAAAATAGGATGCATTAAAGGATGCATCACGTGACATAAAATCCATTTATAGTGTTAAAAAAGATTTAGATTTCAAATAAATGCTGTTCTTTTGAACTTTCTATAAATCAAAGAATGCAACAGTTTTGTTATGAAAGTCTTAAAATTCAGCTTTGCATCACAGAAATAATTACAACTTTAAAATGTATTCCAATAAAAAACATTCATTTTAAATTGTAATAATATTTCTGTAGTTTTGGTGAGCATTGAAGACTCATAATAAAATCTAAATTATTCCAGACTTTTGACTGGTTGTATAACTATAATGAACTGGGCTTGCATTTAGTAACAATTATTTATATATATATATATATTATATATATATATATATATATATATATATATATATATCTTTACATAACTGTTGGATATAAAAGTATTTCAAACTTTAAATACAGAGCTGTGCAATTTTGTAATTGCTGTTTGGTACTTTTGAGTGTTTTCTGTAGTTGTGCATCAGACCTGCATGAGGTCAGGAGGAGTTTAGCATCGAAGTGGTTTCATTCCAGCAGTTTTCTTGAGATATCTGGTATGAATTGCTCTCTGAGAGACGCAGAGGTGATGCACCACATCATCTCCGTGGCATTCGAGGTCAGGACTCTGATAGTTTCACTCCAGGTGTTTTTTGCTTCTGTTGAAGTCGTTCTGCTGTTCTGTTCGCCGGTGTTTCGGGTTGTTTTCTTGCTGCATCACCGAGTTCTGTTTAGCTTCAGTTGGGAGACAGATTGCCTTACTTTCTTTTAATTAACGTCCACTCTTTTTACAATAATATGCTGGAAGAACCTTGAAGATAGCAAGATGTTCATGACCTGAGGCAACAAAGCAGATCCAAACCACACTGGCAATCCATTCTTTACATGTGGCTTGAGGCTTGGATGTTGGAGATCTGATTCTTCATGACACATTGTGTTGTGTGTTGTTTTGTCCAGAGGTGTTTTGAGATCTTTTGTTGGAGGTTCACGTCAGGCCTTGCTTCTGGTCAATTGCAAACTCCAATTTTGAAAGTGGTTTTTACAACATATGGCGATGTTGATCAAAATCATGCACCTTATTAACATTTAAATATCGGCTCAGTTGAACAGGTTTACTTTATTTGGGAGTGCCAAGGTCGTATTTCATCAGAAATAAAAAATTTGACTTGTAATACAAGTAATGTATAACATTATGGGATAGTAATCTTTAATATATAGTTATTATTAAAAAAATCTAAATTATAAATACATATATATATCACATTTTAGTATTGTTTTTGCAAATAAACAGTGAAACCTATTTTAAGTTTTTTTGTTTGACTTTTTTTTACTTTAATTTTAAAGCTAAAACTCAATACAACAAATACTACCATTATAAATATTTGATATGTAAGTTTGAATACTATAGCACTATTTTTATTAAAACAATGAGAATTTGGGCAGAGGAAAAGTATTAAACTAAAATGTATTAAATGTGATTTAAAATATTGCCACAGTCCAAAATAATGGTAATAATAAAATGAGCTTAAATTTTTTTAAAATCAAAAATATTTTTTTCTACATTTCTATGTTGTTGAATGCAAATGCAATTCTAGGATTTCAGTATGGGGGGGGGGTATTCTCCAAGGAGTGCATGATTTTAAGCGATTTTAAGCGGCCGCTGACATGACTGATCATGAACACTGTGTTGTAAATGCGCATGAAGATAAAGATAAACAGGCAGTTTCAAATAAATCCACAGGAGTAATCCACACCGAGAATAGGAGTCCAACACAACATATCTGTGCACAAGATCCGACAATGAAACTCAAACAGGACTGAACTTAAGTAATGGAGATAACGAGACACACACGCACACACGATGACGAGATCAAACGAATAACTGAGACAATTAACTCAACTCAGGGAATCGGTGCAAACTGAACTGTGTGACTGACAATTCCTGCGTCAGCCGCACATTTTTAGGGAGGTTGGGAGGAAACCCAGCTGAAATGGGCCTAGTGATGTTGACAGGATTCAAGCGATTCACACGTTTACTCTCATTGGAGCACATGTGTGTATAAAGTCATTTGAGGTTAGGTAATGAAAGGTAACAAAAAAGTGTCTCATCTTCAAAAACCGCTTTAGATCAGCAGTGACACTGAATCTTCAGGCAATACAATCAACTCTCACTGTATGAGACCAATGAAGAACAGTGTGTGTGTGTGTGTGTGTGTGTGTGAGTGAGTGAGTGAGAAATGGAGCAGGAAACAGCCAGATAATGTACTCTGAATTTGATATTTGGGCCGACGGCGTTTACTTCTCACCTCCTGTGGACATACGGACATCCTCACCTAGAGAAGGTCAAACAAGTAGAAAGAAGATAAAACGGAAACAAAACAGCTCTTTCCTTTGTATTGTTATGCATATTAAAGAGGACCTATAATCTCCATGGGAGATTAGACCTATAACGTCTCCAGCAGGAGCTCTTTATATCAGTGTCAGTGTTTCTGAACTCCTGAAACGCCTCCATTGAGTCTTGAATTTCTTCCAGAACAATCACTCACAATATTCCTCATTATAATAATTCATATGCATAATAAAGGGGTGGGGCTTGAGTTTCTTCCAGAACAATCACTCACAATATTCCTCATTATAATAATTCATATGCATAATAAAGGGGCGGGGCTTGAGTTAGTTAGTCGTGTGTTGAAACGTTTCCTAAACACACTGGAAGCATTTGGCCAATCATAACACACTGATCCAGCCGACCAATCAGAGCACAGTGTGCTTTCAGAAGGAGGGGCTTCATAGAGACAGGAACTAAACAGAGCGTTTCTGACAAACTGGGAAGAGACCAGCCACAAACATAAGAATATGGGGAAAATAATCAACATTAAAACAGGAAAATTACTAAATCAATGCAAGTCGAATCTCATGCTCGCCATGTTGTATGTGAATGTCCCTTTATAATGTAGTTGCCCGTGTTGACAGGCTAGTGTTTGAAACATAGCTAACGGACTTGATGTGTGTGAAGATCAGGAGTAAGTGTGTGTTTTTCAGGGGCTCAGATGGTGGCATGTGTGTCCACTACACAACTGTAAATGAAAGTAAATGAAACTAAAGCCCACCTCTGTGTGTGTGTGTGTGTGTGTGTGTGTGTGTGTGTGTGTGTGTGTGTGTGTGTGTGTGTGTGTGTGTGTGTGTGTGTGTGTGTGTGCACTTCAATGTTAATTTGCATGTCCAGTGTTTGAGTAAAGGGTCCACACACACACACACACACACACACGTTCACCAGAGCAGCATCTGTTACCCAGCACACACTGCTCACTAATGAGTGTGTGTCTAATCCATCTGACGGCCGAATCCTGTTCTGCTCCTCAGGGATCGGATCCGTCTGTGGCCTGAATCAGTTCTCCTGCAGAGCTCCTGACAGTCTTCGCACCGCGTGTGTTCAGAAGCAGGTTAAAGAGGTTTAGTTTTATCCTGTATCTGAATCCATCGTTTGGTAGTTTCAGTCTCAGATGGATCGTTTCTTCAAATCATTCATGGATTCAAGCATTCATCTGATGCTTATTGCATGGATTAATACAATCTTCAGATATCAGATTGCTTAGGGTTCTGCTCAGATATAATATACTATTATAATAATTATTATTTTTAGATTTTATTTTCATAGTTCTTGTTTTAATTTTAATTTGAGTTATAATTGCATTGTATAAAGTTGTAATTATTTTCAGTTTATGCCTATTTTGTTTTCGTTTTCATGAGCTTTTAAGCTTTTCTCTCTCTCAGTTATCTGTTTTCCTTTGTTCTCATTTCCTTCTCTTCGCTGGTCACCAAGGCTTTTGATGAATTAGTTGTCACCTGTTCATCCGGTGTCTTTAACCCTTTCACACGTAAGATTGAACTATTCTAGCTGTGAGTTTATTTAAAGTTTAAGTTATTTTAGAGCACATCACCTTCTTATTTCCATTGAACCTGTTTGAACTCCATCATCAGAATACCAGATCAAAGTAAAAGATGGAGATTGCCTCCATAAATGTAACCCAATGGGGGATTTTCACAGGCTCACAAAGCAGAGAGACATGGAGGACAAATGCAGAGGAGTTGTCAGCATCTGCCAGATTCGGAGGGGATTTCCTGCTGGTGGATTACGTCAACTTCACCCTGTGGATGGAAGAATCCTCTTTTATAGTGGATGATACTCAAGAGGACTCCTCATTCACCACCTCAGAACTAGAGACCAAGCTTGTGCTGCCATGGACAGTGAACCCGAGCCAATTCCCTCCACGGAGCCGTCCTGGAAGAGAAGCCTGAGGTCAGATGAAAGGCTGATTGACTAGAGTACTTTTCATAGCCGTTTGAAGGTCCTCCATCACTGAGACAACATTATCATCGTAGTTTTGTCTTTGTTGCTTCCGTCCCTATCCCATCATCAAGTCTTCCCCCCATTGCACAGACTTGCTTACTTGCTAGAAGGCCATTCTCTGATGAAAGCATGTTGTTCCTGCAGTATCATCTTGAATCTGCAGCGATGACGGCCGGTGGTGAATTGGTTTGTCAAATCCAATCATCCTTTGCTTCTTTTTTCACCTTCACCAGAGGGTTTTCCTCTCTAACCTCACGTATTGTGCGGCGATCAGACATCGTTATGTCTCAGAACTAATTCCCGCTAAAGTGCTTCACATTTAAGAGCCATATGGGCACACAGACAGTGTCATCTTCAGAAGTGGTATCTGTATTACCAGCAGGAACAAACCCTATGTTTTATCCTCCCAAAACAAGCTGCAGACAAACCAGCAAGGAGCACAAGCACTCCCGATGTTTTACAGCCGTCAATGAACCCATCGTGTCTCGGATTACTGTTGCCACCAGTAGCATCACATCTGTTGGCCGTATGCGATAAGACCAGTGCTGAGCTGATGGCATCCTCCCGTCTGTCTCCAGCGGCGGAGGATTACCGGAGCTTTCTAAGGAATGCTGATTGGAGCACGAGACGGGATTCGATTTAAGAGCAACAGACTCCAGATGATCCCTGAAGGAGGAACGCAATCCAGCAAACAATGTTACAAATTACTGCATTCATTCTGCCAAAATGTGACTTTGAGTGCCAGCAATTTTTCATTTATAACTAGTCTTAGACATTATAAATGTATCAAAACTTTTAGATATTAATAATAGTTAACAATATAATAGTTATAATAGTTAATAATAGTTGTTATTTTTTGGTATTATATGGCCTAATACTTTTTACTTATGGAATTTACTTTGAAACACAATGTGTATGCTTCTCAAATTAAAGCAAAAAATGAGCATTATTTGCCCAATTACTTAGAATATTTGTTTCGACATGTATTAATTTTATAAATAATTTTTAGGTATAAATAATTGTTAAATAGTCTATCATACAGTTAAATACAAGTATAAAATGCTTTTTACTTTCTTTTTTAGATATTTAATTTCTTCCAAGGTTTTATTTTTTAAATCAGTGCAAAATCAGCAGCTCCCGTTGTGACAACTTGCCCCCATTACAGTTGAACATGTTTAATGAACTGATTTAATCCCCCCATGGGCAATAATAATATATTTAATAATATATATAATTGCCCAATTATTATTGTATTATTATATTACTGTTTATTATATATATATATTTTTTTATAATTATTTATATATATATATATAATGCTATAAACTATGTAGTATCATATTAACTATATATATAATACTATATATAAACTATAAGCGCCAATGTAGACAGGCTGAGCGAAAATGGAAGAAGGATAGGTTGCGGGTGTCGTTGGAGATGTTTAGAGACAGTCTGGCCACATATCAGAGAGCACTGAAGGATGCTAAAGGACAATACCTCTCCTATCTCATCAACAGCAATAGCCACCGTCCTGGAATTTTATTTAACACTATTAATTCTGTTATTAATCCAGTGTCTGTTGTCTTGAATGATGTTTCTGAAAATACATGTAATGCATTCAAGCAATATTTTGTAGACAAGGTTTTGTCTGTCAGGCAAACTATTACTCAACACTCTACTGTTGTCATGCCGTCTAGTGCGGTGCATTGTGTGCTAGAGAACTTTGAGGCTGTTTCTCTTGTGGACCTCAAAAAAGCTGTCCTCGAGTTGAAGTCTACCACCTGCCCTTTAGATGCTGTTCCTGCAAGGATTTTGAAGGAGGCTGTTGACATCGTTGGTCCCTGCCTTGTCTCCTTCATAAACAACTGTCTTATTTTGGGTACTGTTCCTACTGCTCTCAAACATGCCATTATTAGACCGTTGCTTAAGAAACCCAACCTAGACCCCTCCATTATATCAAACTTCCGCCCTATCTCTCATCTATCATTTCTGTCAAAGCTGATGGAGAAGCTTGTTTACGCTCAGCTCCAGGCTCATCTCCAGCTGAACAGCATTGGTGACACATTCCAGTCTGGTTTCAGGACCAGGCACAGCACTGAATCTGCATTACTGAGGGTGCATAATGACATTCTTGAAGCAATGGACAGAAAAAGCTCTATGGTTCTGGTTTTACTGGACCTTACCGCTGCATTTGACACTGTGGATCATGCTATTCTCATCTCTCGTCTACAACATGTTGCTGGTCTGCAGAAAGCGGTGCTGAATTGGTTCTCCTCATACCTCACTAATAGAACCTTTTCAGTAATGCTCAATGACTTCTCTTCCTCAGTTGCCCCTTTGTCATCTGGAGTACCACAGGGTTCCATTCTTGGTCCTATTTTGTTTTCGCTCTATATGCTGCCACTTGGTCAACTTATCTCCAAACACAATGTTCATTTTCATTTCTATGCCGACGACCTCCAGATCTACCTTCCTGTGATTCTGAGTAATCGTTTGGCACTGGACCCTCTCCATAATTGTCTTCAGGACATCAAACAGTGGCTTTCACAGAATTTCCTTCATTTAAATGAAAATAAGACTGAGTACATCCTGTTCAGCCCGGATTCACTCAACAGTGTTTTTAGCTCTGGTCAAATGACACCTCAGTTTGCTCAGTCTGTGCGTAACCTGGGTGTTATTTTGGACAAAAACTTGAAGTTTGATAAACAGATTGGTGCAGTAGTGAAGGCGAGTTTTTACCAGTTAAGACTTCTTAGTAAGGTCAAATATTTTTTGTCAAGAGCCGACCTTGAAAAAGCAATTCATGCATTCATCAGTTCGAGGATCGACTACTGTAATGCCCTATACACTGGACTAAATACATCACTCATCAGTTGCCTTCAACTGGTGCAAAACGCTGCCGCACGTCTTCTCTCAAACACATCAAAGAGGTCTCACATTACCCCTGTCCTCCGCACGCTTCACTGGCTCCCAGTGCAGTTTAGGGTGGAGTATAAAGTCCTGTTGTTTGTCTTCAAGGCCATTGATGGCTTGGCCCCAGTATACCTCACTGACTTAGTAAAAGTCTATCAGCCAGCCAGAACTCTCCGCTCCTCTGATCACATTTCTCTGGTGACTCCATCATACAGATATAAAAAGTTTGGAGGCCGGTCATTTAGTGTTCAGGGACCAAAGTTGTGGAATGCTCTCCCTGTGCACCTCCGAAGCATCACGGTGCTGAGTGTTTTCAAAGCACACCTGAAAACCCACTTTTTTAATCAAGTTTTTAACACATAGCATTGGACTTGATTCTGGTTTCATTTCTTTAATTTGTTTTCTTTTCTTTATGTTGTCGTTTGATGTTTGTTTTTGTTCTTTTGGAAAGCGCCTTGTGCACCTTTTGGCTGTTTTAAGGCGCTATATAAATAAATTTGATTGATTATTAAAAAAAAATATATATATATATATATATATATATATATTATTTATTATTTATTATAAAATATATATATATATATATATATTATTTATTATAAAATATATATATATATATATATATATATATATTTTTTTTTCATTCTGCTAAAATGCAGCAGTGAATGCATAATTGTAATATTATTTTAGACATTTTACATTTATTGTTGTATTTTAACTTTAGAAATTACATTTCTACAAAGGTATTCTTTATAAATAAGTATAAACAATGAGCAGCTTCCATTATGAGTTCAACATATGTTGTTGAAGATTTTTTTCCCCTGGTCATTAATTGTTCAAATGTTTTCCCAGTATGAATGAAGGCATTCGCGAGGGTAGAACGTGTGGCCTGGTTGCTTAACAGACAAAGTAAACTGCAGTGTAATTCTTTAAGTAACAGTCGTGAAACAGTCTGTAATTGAACATCAATGTGATTAATTATATTAATGCAAAGTGCATGTAACATTGAGGCTGTAATGGAAAATCCATATTGGAATTACAGTCATAAACCGAAGGCTGAATATGAAACCATCCATGTGGAGTATTTATAATGAAGGAAGAGAAATGAAACTGTCATTGTGTGACTATTTACATGTATTCATTTAGCGAACACTTTACTCCAACATAATTTACCAGTGAGACTATATTTATCATAAATTATAATACAGACTTTCTGTAAACCCGTGCAGCACAACAATAGAGGAACATTTATTTATTTTAATAGAAAGTGGTTTATAGACAGTATCACACAGACAGTGATAATAATTGATGGTTATTAATAAGGATAATAAAGCCAATTAAGCTTCCACTTCCTCCATAATTAATGATAATAATTGCCTTCCACTAACTATGTTTCCATACAAAATTGTGAATGCGTAAAGTTGGAATATCGCATAAAAACATTTGCGATCAAAGCCATGTGTTCAAGAGTCCTAATTTGTCACTTCCTGTGAAAATATCTGTATAAAACAATAAAAATAATCAAATGTAAAAAATTACGTTTAATTTCTGTTAATTGCCAAGCCAACATTTTTCAATTTAATTTAGTTTTACTTGATGTACTAAAATCACTCAGACTGAACAAAACATTTATGAAAACCATGTAGAATAAAACTAAAACGAATTTAAAATCAATAAAGAAATGAAAAAATGTATATACATTAATAATGTATTTAAAATATTAATGAAAGATATATTGGCCTATTGATACTGAATTAATACTGTTTTTTATAAAAAAAATTTACAAGCAGAAATTCTGATCTCTCTGCATCGCTGCAATAGCATCCAGTATTTTGTAAAAGCACCTACATTGTTTTTTCCGTGTTTGGACTGCAATCTGTTAAATAAGTCGTGTTTTAAATACTTTTCTAGGCGTTTGAAGCCGGTTATTTGTTTCTGATGTCATTGCAGATTGGTGAATTGTATTTCTTCCTGATTTCACGTGAAAGCTGCGAGCTTCACTGGCTTTTACTGTTTGACTTTGAGTTGTGTGGTTGTTCTGCTGCAGTGTCTTGCCCCATAGGCTTTACTGTCAGTGTATCGCTGTAAAAGAGTCTAAATGATTTTCTGTGATAATCGACAACATGTCAGACGAGCTTAACTGGTACTGAACTGGAATATTCCTACAGTGTGACGACTTCAGATAAGAGAGTATCAGTGATGCTGATGTTGTGTGAAAGACTCTCTGTGTATGTGTGTGTGATTGTGTGTGAGAGAGTATGAGAGTGTGTGTGAGTTTGAGTGTGTGTGTGGGCCTGGTAAACCTTATGCTATGAGAACAAAAGGTCCCCACAAAGATGGCAATATCCAAAATCCTTGTCTGGAAATAAAAGAGAAACGAAATCATGTTGTTCATTTGTCTATTCATTTGAAATTATTTGAAATATGACAGTAAGTAGCTTAAGCCACAATGAAAACAAACTATTGTCTCAATTGTGCAGACTCATCAGTGAAGGTCACATTTTATTTTTAATTAATAACCTTACGACAACACCGGTGCCGATAACCAAGGGCGTTTGATTTTGAGATTGGCGTTGACATAAAGCAGCAAAAACACAAACTCCCAAACAATTTTTTATTAATAAGACAAATGATACTCACATTGTAACATCATCGATAAAAGATTACTTTAAATTAATGCTTGGTTGTTTCTGTAAAACAAAGAAAAATTCATTATTACCAAAATTAACAGAAGCTTCTTAGTTTGTGCCTCTGCTATAGTCCTGTCAGTCATGGCGCATCACTCTCGTCCCGTGACTCCTGTGGCTCTGCGCTGTTCCTCTTGCTCCAGGTAATACCGACTGCCATGCCCCCCCCACCCTACCGTGCAAAATCCATTCCCGTTGCAATGTCCCCATGAGGAAAACAACTCATACTAAGGGATGCTTTTTGAAAACAGTCTGCAGAATAGGGCAGATCTGTTAGATCAGCTGGCTATCAATCATATGAAACACACACACACACACACACACACACACACACACACACACACACACCTCGGGCAGGTCGGGCTCAGGGGATCGTTTTCATCACTTGACATTTTCATATCCATCATCATATGCTAAACAGAAAGAGCATCTATTAAAAGAAAGAGCTGTCAAAACAAACCACAGAAAGACAAATAGTCTCAAACTTCACCATCAAGAACTTCAATTTCTGCTGTTTCCACTTTCATTTGTATTTCCTTCGTATTAATAAATAAATGTATTAACAAACAAAGCTGAATAGTGATTAATCTATTGGGCAATTCAGGAAAAATAGAAATAGGTTAAAGTGTAATTGAAGGAATGTCACGTATCTGTCATGTCTCTGTTTTCATCCTGGTTCCTCATGTGATTCTCCCAGTGTTTCTCCACCCACCTGTCACCCATCAATCACCTCGTCAGTCTTGTCACCTGTGTCTAATCATCCCTTGTGTATATATATTCCTTTGTGTCTTCATCCATCGATGTCTATGTTAAGTGTTGTCTTCCCGGTGGACTGCTTTCACCCCATTGGACCGTTTATCTAGTTTTGCACAAGATGTGCCCTTTTTGTTTGTAGTTTATCATTATCAAGTAAGGTTGAGTTATTCCTAACATCTTATGTGTGGGTTATGATGTCCGATCCCGAGGCTGGTCTTGTCTGGTTTCGGTTTGTGTCGGGATTTGGACATTCATGACCTGTTTGTTTGTCCTTGTCATGAGCACGCGAGCCGAGTGTTTCCTCGTTCTTGTGCGCTCTATGTTTTGCGAGTGGGCGTGTTTCAAGCTCTGCTCGAGCGGTATTCTCTCGGGTCCGTGTGCAGTGCTGTGAGATCAGAGTTAAGCAGGGAAACAAGATGGGAGGGTTATACATAGACGAGACATGAACAGGCAGCCAATGCGAACGCACAGCACATTAATGTAAACACGCAGTGATGTGCGTTCGCATTGGCTGCCTGTTCATGTCTCGTCTATGTATAACCCTCCCATCTTGTTTCCCTGCTTAACTCTGATTTGTCCCAGTTGTCTTCTCATCAATTACCCTTCCTCCTGTGTGTATTTAATCTCCTCATGTTTGCTGTCATGTATCGCTTCATTGTAATTTCCAGTCGACAGCCGTTGTGCTTCTAGTCTTGTTATGGTTTTCCCCCTCGGGGTGGTTTGATTAGGTTTTGTTTCTTTTTTCAATAAAACCCTGTCCTCCCTGCAATTGAGTCCTCGCTCTCTCCCAAAACCTGACAGACATAGACTCCCAGCCAGAAATGGATTAAAAACAAAAGAAAAACAGTCACACCTTCAAAGCATTGGAGTAAAAGTGAACAGATGAGGTCAGACTTCTGGAACAGAAACTCACTGAGTTTGAACTCCTGTAAACATAAACCTGCAGATGTTCGTAAAACAAAATCACTTGCTGTTCCAAGGCTCTGTTTCCTGAGAAAGCGCTCACTGTTCAGTGCTTCTCTTGCCCTGCTCTCCATGGATTTGCCCTGTTGGGGAATCTGATGTACAAAAGCAAATTGTTTTCCAGGTGCAAAAGCAGCGAACAGAAACTGTCTGAACTGGTTAAAGCTGCTGCTTTAATTAGTTAAAGCAATACGGCACCAAACATGATTGCAAAATTAAATACATTTTTTCATTAATAAGGAAATGTGAGCATTGTTTGCCTCTTATTTTGGTTTCATAGACAAGGCTAAAGGCATGTTTGAGCTGGTTGAACTGAAAGCAAAATTTCCAAGCAAATCTTACACATATATCTTAAAAATTTGTCAGTGCTGTTGTTTTGTCTCAAGTTGTAACACTATATAACATGTGCGATGCGGAGCTAGAACGAGGAAACACCAGGATTCAACTCAAACTTTATTCAGAAAGGAAACCAAAAACACTCTAAAAAAGAACAAAAATGGCACTCATAGTGCAAAAAAAGAAATACCAGAAACACAGGAGGAGAAACGGCATCCACGTAGCAAAACTGACAAAGACATGGGAACACAAGAGGGTTTTATACATGAGAGGATAGGGAACACCTGACGAGACTAACAAGATAAGTGATTAACAAGACAGTTGCAGGAAGACATCACAGAAGGGAACAGGAAGTGCTGACACGACTGACAGGAAGTGCACAGATGACCTTACTGACAGGAAGTGCACAGATGACCTCACTGACAGGAAGTGCACATATGACCTCACTGACAGGAAGTGCACAGATGACCTCACTGACAGGAAGTGCACAGATGACCTCACTGACAGGAAGTGCACAGATGACCTCACTGACAGGAAGTGCACAGATGACCTCACTGACAGGAAGTCCACAGATGACCTCACTGACAGGAAGTGCACAGATGACCTTACTGACAGGAAGTGCACAGATGACACGACAGACAGGACTAAGGGTAACACAAGTAAAAAAAGCTGTTTAAATGTCCTAACTGAAGGTCTAACTCACAGTGACTCTTGTCAGGCACATGAGGGGGAAATTACACACAGCAGCTTTAAATACAGTACAGATAATCTATTGTTGTGTTATTCAAGAAAACAAGAAGACTGAGTTCATTAATCACGAGCTGGCTGTTACACTGGCTCTGCATTCATTTATAATTGCTTTTTGCTTGATAAGCTTTATCTCAGAATATCTTGTGAGGAGAACAGTTTTTTGCATGATTCAGCATTTCACGTACAAACGGTTACGAGTGTCTCCCGAGTCGCTGCTTCTGTTATGAAAGGGTTTACAGTCCCATTATGAGAGTGTTTTTGGGTGGCTGGGTTCCACATTCACCTTTGACTGAAATGATTTGTCTTTTTTATCCAGTCTTTGTGACTTTATGCTTTGTTACACTGTGTTCTTTCTGAATCGAGTTTCAAATGAACGGACCTTCAAGAGCCAGGCCACACACTGCAACAAAACACACTGTGATTGGCTCTTTAAAGGTCTGTTCACATGAAACTTTGGATATAAAAGAAGCAATTCTCTTTGTTTTGTTGCAGTGTGCTGTTTGATAGTTTGACTCTTTGAAGGTCCGTTCATTTGAAACTTTGTAATGATTAATAAGGAACCCAGTGAAGTGACGAGGGACTGGAAAGGTTTTAACAATCACTTCACAGCTGGGATGACACTGTTTGTCAACCTGTCAGAATTTTAGATAATCTAAAACATCTGTTCGCCTGTTTTAGACATGACTGTGACGTGAACGTTTTGAAAGAGTTCAACGAATGGAACAGCTGCTGGTCTGGAATGAGACCCGTGTGTGAATGAATGAAAGAAAGAAATAGGTCACATTGTGTGTGTGTGTGTGTGTGTGTGTGTGTATATGTTTGATGTATGCTAGCTTGGCTAATGTGAGCTATTTCGAGACAATTATCTTAATTATTGTGGGAGATATCATTGGCAGATGTCATTAGCATATTTCACAATACATAACAGATTGTTGGAATTTACTGGTTGGTAAATATAAGGTTTCAGTCACTCTAAAATCTGCTTTATAGTTACAGCTCTGACGTTGAGCTTTGAATTATATTCTGAGTTATTTCCTGATATATCATGGAACGCATACTTCAGTAAACCACATGTCAAGCAGCAGTCATGAGAGTATTAGAGGACTGTCTGCTTGATATCTAACACTTTATTTTGATGCTCCCAACAGACATTCTGCTGACTTTAAGTAAATGTGCAACTACATATCACTTATTCTACTAACACCTAATCCTAATAGTCTACTAATATTTTGATGACATGCAACTGCACATACTGTAAAATCAACCTTACATAGCTAGACGCGTTTGCTTTCACGGATTATATAACATACTGTATATGACGGGACAATATCTTCTTGCAGATGAATGGCATTTTGCTGTTTTATAAACGCAGTGTGAGTGTTTTTCCCTTCAAGAATTTGGGTCTCTTTTGTTCACCAAGGCTGCATTTATTTGATCAAAAATACAGTGCAACTGTTAAATATTATTACAACTTAAAAAAGCTGTGTATTTCAAGTAAAGTGTAATTTATTCCTGTGATTAAAGCTGAATTTATTAGATGATAAATACAGTAAAACAGTGTAATATTATATAAGTGTAAAACAGCTGTTTTCTATGTGAATATATAGTAGTGTCATTTATTCCTGTGATTAAAGCTGAATTTATTAGATGATACAGTAAAACAGTGTAACATTATATCAGTGTAAAACAGCTGTTTTCAATGTGAATATATAGTAAAGTGTCATTAATTCCTGTGATTAAAGCTGAATTTATTACATGATACAGTAAAACAGTGTAACATTATATCAGTGTAAAACAGCTGTTTTCTATGTGAATATACAGTAAAGTGTCATTTATTCCTGTGATTAAAGCTGAATTTATTAGATGATAAATACAGTAAAACAGTGTAATATTATATCAGTGTAAAACAGCTGTTTTCTATGTGAATATATAATAAAGTGTCATTTATTTAAGTATATATAGTAAAGACAGCATTTATTTGAAATAGAATCTTTTATAACATGAAACTGTCATTTTTGATGAATGCATCCATGGATAAAAGTATTCATTTCTTTGAACAAAAACAATCTTACTGACCCCAAACCTTTGAATGGCAGTGTGTATTTATTTGAGGGTTATCAGTCAGCATGTTTGACAGATTGCAGAATATCTCAGTCTGGAACTGTTGATCCAGAACGGTTTAGCCGCAGACAGACCTTGATTGTTCCGTTTGAAAGGATTGTGGTTCAGAGTCTGACGCAAACGAATGGAGGGATTTTTGGGTAAAGCTGGCTTTCCCGAGACGGAAAGACTGCTTGTTAACGGCCAGATCAGTCTGAACGGCCATCCGGAGCGCTCGCCCACAGACCTCTGTGTCAGAAATCAAACGCTTGGCTGTTCTGCTGAAGAAACACTGACGCAGATCGAAAGCGCTGGAGAACTGTAGCTGTTCTCCAGACTGATGATGATTGTGTGACAGTCTGACTTTGAAGTTCACTATCTGTCGTTCTGTTCTCACCTGCCTGTCCATCACTGAAATAACTGAAGATTAATTTGCTTTTCTATATCATGCAGATCAGTTTTGGATGAATCTCAGCCCATAATCAAAGGAAAATATATTTGGTAACACTTTAGTTTTGGGTCCAATTCTCACTATGAAGTAGTTGTTTATTGTAGTTAAATAGATTTATTTATTTATTTACTTCACAAGAATAAGAATTGTTTATTGCTTTATTCAGCTAGAGAAAAAAAAAATCTCAATCACAAAGCCACATGCAGACTTCAGTTCTCATAATTTAATTTCAATGGGTACCTATTGTAACATGATTTGATTTATAGGGGGTGTGGCTTCTGGGGAAATAACTCTCTCTCTCTCTCTCTCTCTCTCTCTCTCTCTCTCTCTCTCTCTCAGAATGACTACAGGAAGTTGTCTATGCAGTGTAAGGACTTTGTGGTAGGTGTTCTGGATCTTTGCCGTGACACAGAGGAAGTGGAGGCCATTCTGAACGGCGACGTGGACCAGAACCCCCCCGGAGAACAGAGACCCTGCCTGAGCCGCATCAAACTCGCCATCAAATACGAAGTCAAAAAGGTGATACACACCTAATAAGTTGTGTGAAAATGATTCTTCATAATCCCTCCCATCATTCTTTTAAACAAATTTTTTTATTTTTCTACATGTTTGTTTAAGAAATGAAAAGCTGCACACTCCACCAGAAGAACTGTTGTCAAATATATAACATGCTGGAAACATAATAAACATCACTGCAATAATGGTCAGATATTTGTTGTTGTTGTTGGGCCAGGTAGTGTTTTTATTTATTTTTTTGATCCTGGAAAAGCATTCCTGTCCTAAAACATAGTAACTTATCATAACATACCATAACTTATCCTCAAAATCAGAGGGAAATGATAGGAGAATAACATTTGTGTTGTTACGGACAGAAACCAACTTGATATTTCCTCTAGCTCAAACAGTAGAGAGTCGTGCTTGCAACGCCAAGGTCATGGGTTTGATTCCCAGGGAAAGCAAGAACTGATTAGAAACTCAATGTGTTTCTTGAATGCAATGCAAGTCGCTTTAGATAAAATTGTCTGCCAAATGCATAAATGTAAAAAATGATATACAACTAAGATGACTGAAATGACGACTGACTTATTGAGATGAGTGTTTGGGTGAATGGGCTTATAGGATGATGTGATGGTGGATGGTGAAGAGATGAGGCAGAGTGGCAGGTTGTGGAGAAGGATCGTGGGAGACTGAGATCTCAGGGAGAAGTAGCAATGTGAAGAGTCAAGGAGAGTAGTCCTGTTCCACTGTAGGTCAGACGCTGACTGACGTGAGGTGTGTGTTAAGATGAGGTGCAGGTGTGAGTAATCAAAACCCAGGGGAAGGAGGTGAGAGAATCTGGTCAATCTATGACAGACGTAGAAGCTTCTAACCATTGTTTAAAGCCTCAGCTTGACGTGAACTGACATAAACTTGTCCCACAAATCTGTTCTCGAAACCAACTATGGTCTCAAATTCTGACATTACCAACACAACTTATACAACCATTCTTGGCTAAAATGCTTTTGGGAAACACAGCCCTGGTTGTTAGATCAGAATGTTGTTCCAGGGTCAACAAAGATGTATAATCAGACATGTTGTACTTTAAGAGATGCTGGAAAAGACATCTAGAACATCCTTTCATTGAAAAATAATGTGCACTGGAATGCAAAATGTGTTCTGTATGAAGAGTTGCAGACATGAGTTTGGGAACAGAAAGAGGAGACGTGAAGTGAGGAGAGGTGTGTAAGTTAGGAATCTAATCAAGCGTCTGACCGGTTCTGATCTTCACCTCAGCTGAACTCTTGATTGGTTGACTGTGTCTCAGACGGAGAACTCGCTCTGCATTCTAACAGCTCCAGAACTTCCTCACCTTCTGACTTCAGCACACGCGCCACTGCCTCCCAAACCATCAGCTTTATCGTGAAATATCCTCCATGAGAACGCCGGGAGGGAGTCTGTACAGGCAGTTCAACACCGGGCATGAGTTTAGCTCATGTATGTGTGTTTCTGTACCTCTGAAGTGTAACTTTCATGAGCTGTGAGTTGGATAAATGCACTTCCTTTGGCTTTATTCGCTCTGTTCTTATTGCACTAAATGTCAAGCAAACACACTGGAGAGAGAAAATGAGGCCAAGACAGCGGGCTTGTGGTTTAATTTCCCAAGATAAACACCATAAAGTCGCTGACGGGCAGAAAAGTGTCCAGGGAACTTGTGATGATTTGCGTCACGAAGAAAACGAGTGTATGGAGTCGCTGAAGAGACTGAAGAATGTCTCGTAATCTCACATGTGTCTCAGAAGAGATTGCTTTTCTATTCTTTTACAGTAATCAAAAAAAAATTCAAAATGAAAACAGCCAAAAAATGTAAATGAAAATCATCTGTTCTGGACATATTTTTTTATATATATGTATACATGTATGAACGAATGATGTTATATGTATGACACATGCATTAGCGTAAAAAAAGGCACAAATTCAACCCTGATATATTAATTTATGTATGTATGCAAGCGTGTGTGTGTGTGTGTGTGTATGTTTGCGTGTGTGCATGCGTGTGTATGCATGTGTGTGTGTGTGTGTATGCATGTGTGTATGTATGTGTGCATGTATGTAGTCAGGTATGTATGTGTATGTATGTATGTATTTATGCATGTGTGTCTGTGTTTGCATGTATGTATGCATGTGTGTATATGTGGATGTGTGGATGTGTGTGTGTGTGTGTATGTATGTTTGCATGTGTGTATGTTTGCATGTGTGTATGTTTGCATGTGTGTATGTATGCATGTGTGTATATGTGTATGTGTGTATGTATGCATATGTGTATGTTTGCATGTGTGTGTGTTTGCATGTGTGTATGTATGCATGCGTGTATATGTGGATGTGTGTGTGTGTATGTATGTATGTATGTATGTATGCATGTATGTATGCATGTGTGTATATATGGATGTGTGTATGTATGTATGTATGCATGTGTGTATATGTGGATGTGTGTATGTATGTATGTATGCATGTGTGTGTGTATGTATGCATATGTGTATGTTTGCATGTGTGTATGTATGCATGCGTGTATTTATGTAGTCAGGTATGCATGTGTGTATGTATTTATGTATGTATGCGTGTGTGTATGCATGTATGTATGTATGTATGCATCTGTGTGTGTATGTATGCATATGTGTATGTTTGCATGTGTGTATGTATGCATGTGTGTATATGTGTATGTGTGTATGTATGTATGTATGCATGTGTGTGTATATATGGATGTGTGTATGTATGTATGTGTGTATGCGTGTGTGTGTGTGTATGCGTGTGTGTGTGTGTGCGTGCGTGTGTGCGTGTGTGTGTGCGTGCGTGTGTGTGTGCGTGCGTGTGTGCGTGCGTGCGCGTGTGCATGCGTGCGCGTGTGCACGCGTGTATGTGTGTGTGGATGTATGTATGTATGCATGTTTGTATGCATGTTTGTATATATGGATGTGTGTATGTATGTAAGTATGTATGTAAGTATGTATGCATGTGTGCATGTGTGCGTGTGTGCGTGTGTGTGTATGCGTGTATGCGTGTATGCGTGTATGCGTGCATGTAGTCAGGTATGCATGTGTGTATGTATTTATGTATGTATGTATGCGTGTGTGTATGTATTTATGTATGTATGTATGTATGTATGTATGCATCTGTGTGTGTATGCATGTATGTATGTATGTATGTATGCATCTGTGTGTGTATGCATGTATGTGTGCATATGTGCATGTATGTATCAGCTGTCATAGTACGAGTTTGTTTTTAGTCAATGTGTTTCTTTCCTTTCACCATCGTCACTGGTCTTGTTAATGATTTCATTCACCTGTTCCTTGTTTATTAACTCATCATTCTCCTTTGTTTGGAGCTTTTATATGTACTCTGTGTTCTCCCTAATCTGTCCATTCTCGTCCGGTTAATGTGAATGTATCCTTGAGTCTGTTTCCCTGATCTAGTCCTTGTTGTGCGAGTGCTTCAATACCACGTTCCCTGACATTAGCATTAATTAAATTGGTACAACAAATATAACCATGAAATATAAATGCAAATTTGTATATTTATTTGTTTAACTTTACAGGAACGTGATCATTTAAATTTCCCACTGTAGTTTGTTTTTATTGCGGCTCCTCACGCTCTGCCCTGTCATCCATCACTGCTGTGGGTTTGAAGAGCTCACAACCCTGTTAACCAGATAATGTGGGGGTAATTAGTGCTGCTGCCATTCAGCTTAATCCAAACCCCTCAAGAGGAGCTCTCATTACAGACCAGGTCGATTGAATCATAAAAATATTCAGATTGTGTTTGAAATTGGAATGGTTTTATTGACGAGAGGAGAGCACTTAAATGCCACAGCCTCATAGTTGCCACTATCAGAGCACTAAAGCTCTCAGGAAAACTGGTTTAGTTATTTTACAGATGACATGTTTTTTCAAATTCACTATTCATTGCAGCTTCCAAATGTATACGCAGGATGATATGATGGCAGAAACATTCCCTGAGAACCAGTTCATCAGACACTCTACACCCTTTAAAAAATAATTATGCATATAAAACCTATTCAAATTTAAAATTTTCAAATTATGCAAATCAAATCGTTTCAAGTTCAGCTTATTGTAAAAGTTATGCAGATTAAAATATAAATTATGCATAAATACAAATTGGTGCCTTTTGTAGATGGAAACTAAACATCTAGTTTATTCAGACAAGTGTGCGACAATTCTCAATGAAAGCAACCAGAAGGGATGCTCAGCTGTTACTATGGCAACCAGGTACAGGGTTCAGCTGACCTTGTATGTGTCACAGTGTCAGATGCACAAACACACACACGCACACACACTCACTGTGAAAATTGCCATCATACTTTCTGTCAGAATTTAATGGCTCATTAAAGAAAGATGAGTTCTAGGTGTAAAGTGTATGTGTGATCCTGGTATTCCCTACGTTGTGAGGACTGTTCTGGGAAGGAGGAGGCGGGAACCAGCGAACACTCGAACTTTTAAACTCAAAATAAACAAATACAAAATAAAAGCCACGGACGACTACCATCCACTCAAACACAACTAAAATGCATGCTTGGTCCACTCTCATCCTTCACTGTTTGGTCCCCATGAGGAAGTGTGTGTGTGTGTGCGTGTGTCCTATGGACAGATGAGACAAAAATGGAACTTTTTGCCAAGGCACATCAGCTCTCTGTGTTCACAGACGGAAAAATGAAGCGTATCAGGAAAGAACACTGTCCCGACTGTGAAACATGGAGGAGGCTCTGTTATGTTCTGGGACTGCTTGCTACATCTGGCACGGGGTGTCTTGAATCTGTGCAGGGTACAATGAAATCTGAAGACTATCAAGGGATTCTAGAGAGAAATGTGCTGGCCAGCTCTGTCTCAGTCGCAGGTCACGGGTCTTGCAACAGGACAATGACCCGAAACACACAGCTAAAAACACCCAAGAATGGTTAAGAGCAAAACAATTCTAATAATTTTAAACATATAATTCTGTTGAAGCATGGTTGAAAAGCAATGTCTGACAACATTCATAGAATTTATTTTTATTATTACAGTACTTATGTCAGATTAAAGTTTTTCTGTGACCATTTTTCTTTCATTGACCGAAGGGTACCAACAGTTTTGTCCACGTGTGAGTGTTTATTTAATTAAGGAAATCAAAATATCTTAATGAATAAATCTAATATAAATTATTATCATATTTAGAGGACAGTCGTCTGCCATTGATCAGATGAACACTTCGATAGTGACCCAAGTCAATATTATAGCATATTTTAATTTCAGTTTTACTCCGAGGTAATGTATTACTATCCAATGTCTGTTTACCACATTTCACCATGTTTCAATTTCCAGCGTGCAAGTGCACAGCATATGTAGATGTGTGTGTTGCTGCTGTAATGTGATTTGTCATCCTGCTCTTTTCTCCACGTGTGTCAGTTTGTGGCTCATCCAAACTGCCAGCAGCAGCTGCTGACGATCTGGTACGAGAACCTGTCGGGTCTGCGGCAGCAGTCCATCAGTGTGAAGTGCTTGACGGTTCTGGGTGTAACTGTTGGATTGCCTTTCCTCGCCATCGCCTACTGGATCATGCCCTGTAGCAAGGTAACACACACACACACACACACACACACACACACGCACAGACACGCATATGTACAGACACGTCCACATCTCGCCTGTTTCTGTAAGAAGAAGATCTCTAGAGTCAAAAGTGTTATCGCACAGACTATCTTCAGAGCGTTTCTCTGGGCAGCTGTTTTAAAGAAACTTTAATATATACTGTTATGGAACTTAAGACGATTGATGTGCAGGTTTCTAGCTTTAAAAACAGCTGTAATTTAGTTTCCATGACCATTTCCCTTCACTCTGACCGTTACACTGTCTGAACCAGACAATATCTCTTTAATGACGACTTTCGACTGCAACCATGACGAGCTCCAGTGCATTTTTCAGCATTTTTATTTCTGCAGCATCACACAGTGAAATCTCAGTATAATATATTGTAATTGTATAATATATTCTTTATAAACAATGTACACTATAGTATGTATATTTATTTATTTGAAATAACAGGAGGGGTCTATCAACTTAACGCAGATAAAATATCTTGGTGCATTTCCCAGTTTATAACTCCCAAAATTACCAAGAAGAATGGAATTTTCACATCTTTATATGTAACCTAATTTGGGTAACATAAAAACATGACAGTGCTTGTACATGAAAATGAACTTTAATGTCTGTATTTGGGATGATGTCTGGGTCGTACGGGTCAGTGCATATGACTGAACTAGAAAAATGAAACGTTTCTCAATCAAGTCTTCAGTGACTTTTGCTGGAAGTGCTCAGGAAATCGCATGCTTTCCTCTTCCTAACCAATTGACTTCTTCTATGTTACTACCATATTAAATACCGCAGGTTTTAGCGCTCCATTGTCCCCTAGTGTTGAGCAAAACAAACAAAAACAAACAAGGTAACAGCAAACACTGATACAACTTCATATGTCAATGAACGTGTGGTTGTGATTT
The DNA here is from genome assembly GCA_037043235.1 of Rhodeus uyekii. Lineage (NCBI taxonomy): Eukaryota > Metazoa > Chordata > Actinopteri > Cypriniformes > Acheilognathidae > Rhodeus > Rhodeus uyekii. Next base: position 60,362 of record JAWRVZ010000316.1, read on the forward strand.
CTTAAAGGTCCACTGAAGTGCCTTGAAACACGCAGAATTATTCAGTGTTTTGCTGTAATTTCTACTGAAACAGGAAGACAGGGCGGGGCTTATCAAACAGCTCCTCCCCTTTTTTAAATAACCAATAGCATTTCATTGGCATCACTGCTCGGCCCGAGCTGTTGAGCTCAGTAAAGCTGCAGTTTCTCCTCTAACCGTTTCTCCTAAGCGTCAGGGTCTTTTCAGTCGCTGTAGATTCTAGTATTTGATTGGACAGAAAATCTGATGAGAATCACAAGTGCAAAGTGACATCTTCAAAATTACAGTGGTCCCTCGTTTATGGCGGTTAATGTGGACTGGAACCCCCCAGTTTAGGTGAAAATCCGCGAAGTAGGATCAGCCAATCAGCTCATGGGATACATCCACTCATGCTCTCATTCGTCGATCTCACGCCGGGAACCAATCACGTGTCTTGTCTGAGTGCCGTGGGTATGTACAAAGCTTTATTGGCGAGTTTCTCTCTTTCTCTGACATCCTGGGAAACCGTTTCTCTCGCGCATCATGATAAAACAACGCTGCTTTCCGCTGCCGATATGGCGGTATTTTGAAAAATCCGCAATGCAATGAGGCCGCAAAACTTATTACTGTTAACTTATATTGGCAGAAGTGAGAGACTAAGTTTGAATGCTTATATCCTTTATATCTTCTTTAAATGCTTTTATTTTGGCATTGTTTTGGAACAGACTAGCTTATATATAACAGTGAGGCTAACATATTCATTCTAAAAGCCGAAAAACTTACTGTGGCGAGCAGGGCGGGTCGAGGGACCGTGAGAGCGTCACGAGAGCCGGTGGCGTGATTGGGAATGAGCGTCACCTGCGAGCCACCGGTGTTTTGAGTCTCACGGAGGAGTGGAGACATAAAAGGAGGAACAATGACAGTGAAAGCGAGAGAGGACCAGGCCTGGACTTTATATTGTGTTTTGTGTGGGCGGCAGTCGTCCGCGAGGGACTGCCGCCATTATGTTAATTTTATATTTATGTTTATTTGAGTCATTAAAGTGTGTTGAACGTCAGCCAGTTCCCGCCTCCTTCCTCCCTGAACATTAAACTTTGTTACACTTACATTTTGATTTCATGGGGACTTTAATTGTGAATTTTGTAGCTTGGTTTCTGTGGGGGGAAAGAGTCTTTCGCATTTTATAAAGAGCAAGAAAAATCCAGTTTTCTATGATAAGACCCATCAAAATTCATGTAACACGGTAAAAGCTTTACCTTTTCCATAAACACAGATTAATAAACACACACACACACACACACACACACAAACAAACACACACTCCAAACTCTATTACGAACAGACTCTTCTACAAGCATAAGATAAACACATTTCATTTCCATCCTGAGGAAGAGGTTTTACAAACCGACTCTGTGTTTGATGGGCACTTCAACACACGCCGTCTCTCGGAGAGATATCAGCTGAGAGAGACCTCTACACACACACACACGCACTGCAAGGCTTTGTGAAGGGTTTGGGATTGAAATCTAATCAGAGCTCGTCAGACAGGAAGAACTGTGGCGTCTCATGAGACGGATGACAGAAGAGAGAGAGAGAGAGAGGAGAGGAAAGGGCACTCAAGGTGCACAGAGAAGTGTGTGTGTGGGGGGAACGATTTACTTAACTATCATACTTTTAAGGTATAAGATTAGTGTAGTGCAGTTATAATTAGCTTTATTTGAAACAATAAAAGTCTGTGGTGTGTGTTCATTAGATAAACTTTATCTCTTCCATTCCAAAAGCTAAAGTGAAATTGCCGTGTTATGATTAGACAACCAATTAAAACATAGCATATAAAGCTTTTTGTGGCAAATAAATGGCAGTTTATATAATAAAATATGTATTTTATATAAACTACATTTATGTCTCTTTCATTGCCAAAGATCAGAACATATTTAGTTTAATATATAAAGTGTTTTGTTAATGTAATTATCTGTTGTAAATCATGGTATAAAATCAGAAAATAATCAGAAAATGTTTTTTATATACATATATACAATATGTTCTGATTTTATATTGAATAAGACTTAAATATGATGTTATATGTCGTTGTATATTGCATATATTGCTTAAAACAACAAGCTGTATATTTGAATACAGTAATACCTTGAGATACGAGCATAATCCGTTCCAGGATGAGCTCGTAACTTGAATTGATTGTATCTCAAATATTTTTTTCTCATGAGAAATAATAGAGATTTTTTTATCTGTTCCGGCCCTCTAAAAAAAATCCCTTATTAGTGCTAATAACAATGGAAAAAACATGTTTTTAATTGCTATAGAGACACACACAATTATAGTATATAAGGATTCCTGTGATATAAAATAAAATGTGGTTTTAATTATGAGTTCTTACCTTCGAGACACACGATACAGTAGCGGCTAATGACGGAGGAGGAGGAGGGATAGCGTAGATTACATAAATTACGTAGATAACGCAAACACAATATGGAAGTGTTGTGTTTCTTCCCGTGTAGTGTATTGGATAGACTCAGAAGCTCATATTTATTATTATTGAACACTCATAACTCGTGCTGCTCCCAGCTTAATACTGGTGAATCACTCGTTGCCCCCGGTAACCCCCGCTGTAAAACCAAGCTGCCTCTAGTGGAGATCATGTGCAATTACCCATAAATGTATATAACACACACCACAGGAAGACTCGCGAGAGATGCGTACGGAAGTCAGCAAACACATGAAGTGAAGGAGTGAGGCGAGTGGGCTCTGAGTGCTCGAGCGTCGGCGTCTATAAGCTGCTTGTATCTCAAATCTTTACTCTTATTTCAAAGCATAAATGTGCTTGAAGGCTTTCTCGTATCTCGGAATACTCGTATGTCGGGATGCTCATATCTCAAGGTATTACTGCATCTCTTAGACTATATCATCTAATATTTGTGTGCTCTATATATTTTTTTACTGGTTGCATTTGCTTAGCATTAAACTCAATAATAATCAGTTGTGAGATTCACATGTAAAGCGTCATTAATGAGATGCTGTGTATGTAGAGTCTTCTGAATCCCTCTTTTATGAGGCTCTGTTTCAGTTCGGATGCTGTCTTACTAAAGGAGCTGCCCATGTAGACGGCAAGTATCGTGACAGAGCTCTGCCTCATTAAAGCATTTAAAGTTTCCCCGGCTGAGAGGTAAAGGTGTTGAATGCCAAGCAGACAGATGAATACCAGACTGATGCTGATGCTGATGAAGCTATTGTGTGCGAAACACTTGAACTCGAGGGCAATCAAATCCTCCACGTCATCTGCAGAGACAAAACACCGACTGGATGATGATTGATTTGGGAGAAAATCTCTAATGATCTTTCTGTGAAAAATAGTTGCATTAACATCCAGTGAGAGTCTGTGAGAGAATCCATGTGTTATTGATCACTATGTTAATGTATAAGCTAGAGCGTTGACTGAATATTTGAAAATAATCGATATTTCACATTATTTCATACTCGTGTGTTTGAGGAAATAATCAGAATATCAGCTGTATAAAATTCATCTCACATTCACAGTGTCTATGCATTTTGATCATTCTTTAAAGGAATAATGAAGTGGCTCTTAACCTGAATGACTTTCTTTTTATAGTGAAATAAAAAAGTGTGTTTTATTCTTATAGATTAATATCTTTATAATCTTGAATTCTTTGATTTATTTGCAGTACATCAGTGCAGAGGCCAGTGTTGCATTACGAGTAACTTTCAAGTAACTAGTAAATTAACACATTACTTTTAAATGTAAAGTTACTTTGTGTAACTTTGAGAGAAATCGAGAGTATTGCAGAGGCATTGTGATGCTATTATAGTAATATACTACTATTATAGTTCTATAATAATGCTATCCAATCTCCAATAAATAAATGTTAAATAAAACTAATATTTGCATTCACTTAATCTCACTTTTATTGACCAATGCACTCACTGTTGACCTTTAGTTGAGCTTTAAACCAAAACCAAAAATGACTATAGGTTTTAATAAGTGTTAAGCATTGTTCTAAATATAAAGCGCTTTTACTTTTGCCCAAAAATAGACCTTTTTTGTTATTAAAAAAACAATCAAGCAAACAATTCCAGCCCAGATAAGAGAAGAAATAACGTGAAAGTAATATAATGCATTATTTTACTTAAAAAGTAACTAAATAATGCAATGCAATAACACAAAATGTACTTTTCATTCATGTTTTCTCTAGTTTCAGATTATTTCTTTAGTCGCTGTGATTCTTAGGATTCTTCACTACAACACGCTTCAATATTCTACAATACAATTATTTTATATTTATAATATATATATAGCAGTACCAACTAAAAACAACATTTGTATGGTGCCTCGTGTAAATCTCATGTTCATCTTCCTCTGTGTCAGCTGGGACAGATATTACGGAGTCCCTTCATGAAGTTCGTGGCTCACGCCGTGTCGTTCACCATCTTTCTGGGTCTGCTGGTTCTGAACGCATCAGATCGATTCGAGGGCGTGAAGAACCTCCCCAACGAGACCATAACGGACCACCCGCGACAGGTGTTCCGCGTCAAGACCACGCAGTTCTCCTGGACCGAGCTCCTCATCATGAAATGGGTTCTGGGTGAGGCTTAGGGTTTGTCTCTGTGTGTGTGTTAGTTTGTGAAGGTGTGGTAGTGTCTGTGCATGAGTGTGTCATTTAGTGTGTGAGTGCGGTGAGTGTCTCTGTGTGTGTGTTAGTTTGTGAAGGTGTGGTAGTGTCTGTGCATGAGTGTGTCATTTAGTGTGTGAGTGCGGTAGTGTCTGTTTGTGTGTGTGTGTTAGCACGTGTGTGTATGTGCACGTGTGTCTGTTGGTTGGTGTGTGCATGAGTGTGAGTGTGTTAGTGTGTGTGTCTGTGTGTGTGCATATGTATACTGCGTCTGTGTAGGTGTGTGTGTTTGTCTGTGTGTGTGTGTAGATGTGAGTGTGTCTGTTAGTGTGTGTGTGTGTGTGTGTGTGTGTGTAGATGTGAGTTTGTGTGTGAGTGTGTGTGTACATGTGCATGTTTGTGTGTGTAAAACATTCGTTATGAGGAACAAATGTCCCTATAATGAGAGCAATATCCAAAATCCTTGTCCTTGTTGGACACTTTTTGGTCCCCATGTGGAAAACAGCTTATAAATCAGACTAAGTGATGTTTTTTGGGAATGTGAAAGTGCAGAAAGTTTTCTGTGATGGGTAGAGGTAGAGATAGGAGTAGGAGAGAGAATTTACAATTTTTACAGTATAAAATCATTATGTCTGGAATGTCACAATTAAACATGGAAACCCAACGTGTGTGTGTGTGTGTGTGTGTGTGTGTGTGTGTGTGTGTGTGTGTGTTTCAGGTATGATCTGGTCGGAGTGTAAGGAGATTTGGGTGGAAGGTCCGCGCGAGTACGTGATGCACCTGTGGAACGTTTTAGACTTCGGGATGCTGTCGATCTTCGTGGCCTCCTTCACTGCTCGTTTCATGGCGTTCCTCAAGGCGTCTAAAGCTCAGCTCTACGTCGATCTGCACGTCCCCAACCACGACATCAGCACCGCATCACTTCCTGCAGAAATCGCCTACTTCACATACGGTGTGTAAAAGCATGCAGTTCAAACGCCTATAGATCATCACTGTCTGAACTCTTGACAGAAAGACAGGAAGAATCTGTACAAAATACTAGTTGCAGTTATTGTTGGGTGAATCTCATAAATCCTCTTAAGATAATTTTTGTGAGGTATCTGACTGAAGATTTGGGCAGAATCATTAATGAGGAAGCTGCGATGCAGGACTGTTAGCATCATTAGCTCAGCTGAAATCTGACCGGTCTGACCTCACGTCTCCAATACTGTTTGATAATCATTCAACTGCTGCTGTATTTTTAGCTGTTATTATGTCTGACCACTAAAAGATTAAATATTATTAAATCTTATGTCCCTTCTTAACTTTTTATGTCTACTGCCTAATATTCAAGTGTTAAATCACTTAAATAGCCATAAGCTATTAATGATTTAATACTAGCATATTAGCAGTACATACATATATATATATATATATGTACTGCTAATATGCTATATATATATATATATATATATATATATATATATATATATATGTGTATATATATGTGTGTGTGTTTGATATTGGTTTTAGTTAATTTGACAGAATTTATGGAAGGTCAAGTGTTTAGTTGTTGGTCAAATCTAAATATTAGATGAAAAATTAAAACTAAAAGCTTAAATATTATTTTAGTATCACTGAGAACCTATTATATTTTTTATATTACTTTTATTTTTAGTATTTTTTTTTCAATTAATATTTTAGAATTGTTTGTTATTTTTACTATTTTTATTTATTTAAAATATGTCCTTGTCTTTTAAAATGAATTAAAATTAGATGTTGCATCAGCAACTAAATGAAATACGAAAATTTTGTAAGTTCAGTTTACCAAAACGACAACTAAAATAAATACAAATTAAAGCCAAATAGAAAGTTAAATTAAAAAAAGCACATAACAAAATTACTAAAACTAAAATAAAATGAGAAAATATTAAAATATAAGCAAATTTAAAACATTATTAAATTCTACAGTAGTATATATAATACTGAAATGACACTGAACTTGTGCAGTATGGCTTTGGAAAAAGAAGTGGGTTGTTCAGATGTTCCCTGTTTACAGAATACACACATTATGGCAATGGCCGTTGTGAACACACACAGTGTGATGTTTAAAACTGATAACTGTTATCAATGCTGCTATCTGCTGGTGTGAAAGTGATACCGCATCCTCTGAAATCACATGTAAAAATATATATATTAGAATGTGTGGGTGCTGGTTTTTGAATTCACAATCCTAGATTTATCAGATGCTTTTATCCAAAGCGACTTGCATTGCATTCAAGAAACACATTGACATTCTAATCAGTTCTTGCTTTCCCTGGGAATCGAAACCATGACCTTGATGTTGCAAGCATAACACTCTGCTGTTTGAGCCACAGGAAAGCTTACAGCTGATGTGTGTGTTTGAACTTCATTGTGTTCACTGAGAATCTCTGAACAAAGTCTTCATTAGCATTATCCACCTTTGCCTTCCCTCTTTCTGATTCTCTTTGAGTTCAGACCTTCTGTACCACTTCTTTAAATCTGAATCAGATTCTTCCAGCTCTCCTGTAAGAAAATATACCAGTACTGTATTGAAAGTCTCTGTTTGTCTCTGTTTCAGCGAGGAACAGGTGGAGGCCGTCCGATCCTCAGATCATCTCCGAGGGTCTGTACGCCATCGCCGTGGTCCTGAGCTTCTCTCGAATCGCCTACATCCTCCCGGCCAACGAGAGCTTCGGGCCGCTCCAGATCTCCCTGGGCCGCACCGTCAAGGACATCTTCAAGTTCATGGTCATCTTCATCATGGTCTTCGTGGCGTTCATGATCGGCATGTTCAACCTGTACTCGTATTACCTGGGGGCCAAATATAACCCCGCCTTCACCACGTGAGTGACACACACACAGCCATAGCAACACCCTGGCAACCACACATAACACTCTAATGCACATTTTCTGAAGGCTGAATTTCCATGTATTGATCGCTTTTTTTTGTTAATGTGGGAATAGCTTGTGATGAGTCTTTTAAAACAAGACCTTCCCTCACTCCACAGGTTGTGTATGAAAGCCTAGACTGATTTTTATGGGAAACTCAGGAGCCTCTGTTCCGTTCAATCGCACATGAAACTAATGCTTATACAATGTTCAGGATAACACTGAAAGACCATTCTGTACTGGAATGTCAATGTGTAATGCAAATAACTTTTCTTTTTCTGATTCATTCAAACTCTGTATCTGATCTGTATTATCTCAAATACAGTAATTCCTTGAGATACGAGCATAATCTGTTCCAGGATGAACTCATAAATCGAATTGCTCGTATCTCAAATAATTTTTCCCATTAGAAATAACAGAAACAATGAATATGTTCCGGCCCTCTAAAAAACTCCCTTATTAGTGCTAACAACAATGGAAAAAGCATGTTTTTAATTGCTATAGAGACACACACAATATTACAGTATATAAGGATTCCTGTGGTATAAAATAAAATGTGGTTTTAATTATGACTTCTTAAAAATGAGGTGACTAGAGCTGCTCCGAGTGCTCGAATACCGAGCGTCAGCATCTGTAAGCTGCTCGTAACTCAAATATTTACTCGTATCTCAAAGCAAAAATGCTCGAATCTCAGAATTCTCATATGTCAGGACACTCATATTTCAAGGTATTACTGTATATTTCATTATCAAACTATCATAACAGTGTAATTTTAATAACCTCATCTTTCGACATGATGACTCGCAGAGCTGCTGCAAACACTTCCACATCACTGTGATCAGATGCTTTCTGAGCTGCTGTTTTCTCACATTGTCATTTTTGTCAATCTCAGCAGCGTCGACGACGTTGTTAAAAGTATTTAGCTACAAAAGTATTTCCTGCTTCTTTTTACTTCTTTTTAGAAAGACTTTCGCCATGAGTATATCAGCTCTTGAATCGCGTTCAGTCTCTTCTGCACGAATGCGATCACGAGCAATACGTTTCTGCTGCAGTTTCACTTAACGGCCACCGGTGTCGCTGATAACTACATAAAGCCTCTCTAAACATTTGATATATATTTGGAGTTTTTTGAGATGCTGGTGGTGCAGATACTCAGTTAATGTTTAAATTAGTCTTACTTAAACATATATACCGTATGCATAGTATAATTATAAGATTATTGCATAAAAGATATGCAAAGATCTTACTCTGAAACCGTACACAATTAAATGGTGTTTTGCGCTGACATACATTCAGCATTGCTTTTCCATTTTGAGAACCTGTCGTGTGAGCACTTACTCGTTAAATGTTACCAGGTGTTCCTCATTCCCTTTAGTATAAAACCCTCTTGTGTTTCCCTTGTCTTTGTCGGTTGTTGAAGTATGTTGACGTTGTCATGTCGTGTGTGTCGATGTCATGTCTGTCTTCCCAATTCTCCAAATACACAATCAAATAACTTCTGCTGAAATGTTACAACATTTGTTGGTAAACCGCAGAGTTTGACTTTTGACAGGTCACAAACCTTTATGTGAATTGTCAAAATTTCACCCAAAATCCCTTCTTTAGTCCATATTCACACTCTGTTTGTCTCAGCTGTCATCTCACATTAGCGTGAGTGCTGTTTTGGAGCAGTAAGTACTGATTTGTATTCTGCGCACTGATATGAGAGAATGGCTCAGCTGTAATCTTTTCCAAATCACTCTGCAAATGGGTTTTTTAAGTTCTGGTCAGCTCGTTTTGAAGCGGATCCCTGCGGTCCGGCTTCATTTCAAAGCAAACAGAATGAGCCGCACCGCCGGTTCTCACAGGGGCCGTTCTCCCGCAACGCTACTTTCATTGTCAGTCATTTATAAGGTTCCAAATGCATCAGAAACTGCTCCTCATTACAGACAAGAAAACTTCAGTAAAGCAACTTTCTCCTAAATAAGCCGTAGCTCGTTCAGCTTTTGTCATACAGTAAAAAAAACTCACTATTTTTGTCTTGTTTCCCACATAAAAATATCTAAACATTGCTAAACAAGATGCATTGGAAGCAAAATGACTTATTGAGAGATGTCTTATTTTCTGAAAAGATTATCAAAACTAAATACGTTTTTTCCTTAAAATAATAATAATAAACCTGCCAATGGTGTCAAAATATACTATAATTTTCCCTTTGAAGAAAGTTAACTTTTATGACCTCATTGGCTGATATATTTTCTTGTTTTAGGCATAAACCCAAGGCTGTAACCCTGTCTTGAACATTGGGGGGGACCAGGGTTGTTTTGGGGATTTTTTTGAGCCAGGAGAGGGGAGGGGGTGGTCTTTTTATTTAAAGAAATTAAATAATTAAAGGATTAAAAGGTGTCACACTTAGGCTTTGCACTGGTTTGTAATCAGTTCTATCTCCCCTTTCCTCTGTCCATCTGTCGCCTTGGTTACTAATTGCCTATTGACTGGTGTGTATCTCAGCCCTGTGTATAGTCCTGTTCAGTTGTCAGTCACATTTGTCCCTGGTTGTCCCTGTGTTTGAGAATCCTGAGTATTTTTCTAAGTTAAACCTTGTTGTCAATAAAGATGGCTGGACGTAGATCCTGTTTTGCACTGGACTGAAACACTGGACAAAAGGGATTTAAGGCAATACGGAAGTCTCATTATAGCCTAGTTGTGAGGTAATCCATTTCAACTCTATTAAAATGTTTGTTTAATAAATGACATCATCATTTAAATAACATTTTCAGTTTAGAATGACAAAATTACATTTAAAAAAAGAGTTGCATCGCTGTAAGTTAAACATGTCTATCGTAAAACAGTTGTTAAAAATGAATGTTTAGCAACAAATAACTTCTCTCACAGACTTCGTTTACATGTGCATCAGTAATCTGATTATTTCTAATAATCATAGTAAGGTCTTAATCGCATTAACGAGCAGAACTCTTCACTCTAGTTTACATGCAATTGTCTTTAATCTGATTATATCTCAATATTGTCAGGGATTTTTTCGATTATGATAATTAGACGATATTAATATTATTATACATATGCATCTAAATTATGTCATTTATTTACAGCACAATTACAATTGCATAAATGGTTTGGAAATATTTGTGGTGATATAAGTGGTGTGATATTTAAAAAACAAACAAACAAAAAATTATGTTTTAAATTAAGTTTTATGTATCTTTCCTGTGTCTCAAACAGTGGAGAGTGGCACTTGCAACATCAAGGTCATGGGTTCGATTCCCAGGGAAAGCAAGAACTGATTAGAATATCAATGTGTTTCTTGAATGCAATGCAAGTCACTTTGGATAAAAGCATCTGATAAATGCACGAAAAATAAAAAGGTAAAATGTAGAAGAATTCAAGAATGAAGCAAGTGACTCTTTACTGAATCATTGACTCGTTCATCAACAACGTATTTAATGCGGCTTTGATTGGGTCTATTTTTGTTGGTCAAAATATGGCGTCTAAAACGTAGCTTACTATATTAACTTCCTGCTATTGAACAGTTGTGTGAAGTCAGTTTGCTCATGTAACATAACAATCATAAAAACATAAGACGATAACTCAAACACAGGCATTTTTGCCCCATCTATTGAATTTTTTGTGGTCACGTTAACTGTACTCTACAGATTTGTGTCATTGCCTTGAAAGTGCATGCTTTCACTACTTCTTTTGCAAAGTGAGTGACTGTCAGCTTCCACACTGGTGCAAAAGCAAGAATTACATTATTATTGTGGATGAAATATCTTTCAGAAAATACATTTAAAAGATCTCATTCGTGTTGGCCAGTAATGTGGCTTCAGATGTGCGTTTCAGTCTAATTATGCTGTGTTGTGTCTGCGCTGGAGGTGGGAAATTAGCATGCTGATTAAAAGTGATGCACCGCCTCAGCTCCCAACTACCGGCCCGTAACGGCCCACGGAAACCCTGTTAGCGTCGCCATGGTTACGCTCTTCCGTGATGCCTCTAAATGGAAAGTCGAGGCGGGAGGAGTGACGGCGTCCCATCGACGGATCTCAGCCTGTCAGAGGGACGCTGGAGAGCAGGCGTTGATTTTAATCATTTGGCACACATCACAGAGCGTCCTGCTGACACGGAGACGGGGTGAAGGACAATAAGAGCCGCAGGGCAGATGTAATCAGGGATCTGTCTCTGATTTAATCTGAATCAACCAAGAGCTCCAGCTCGGTGTGGAGCCACACCACTTTCAGGTTCACTGTGACGTGTGACGCCTGCCACAGCACCCAAAACCTTCCCCAAAAAACACTAGAGCAATTAGTGCATTGCATTCAAGAAACACATTGAATCAGTGCTTACTTTCCCTGGGCTCGAACCCGTGACCTTGGTGTTGTAAACAGAAAATGAGTTCATGCTGACACTCCTGCCAGGACACTAAATGTTTTTTTGTTTTTTTTTGCTTCATTTAAATAATTATTACTACTGTCACAGTCTTGTCGTGTCTGTCACATCCGGGTTCCTCTGTGTCTTCCCGATCCTTCCCCCTCCTGTCTTGTTAGGCAATTGCCCTGTTAACTATGTCAGCTGGTTCACATTTCCTCATGTACTGAAACCCTCATGTTCTCCCTGGTCTTTGTCGGTAATTGTCAGTGTTAGATGGTTGTTCGAGTGTGTGGATGTATTTCCCCGTGTTCTCCGCGAAGTAAGAGTTTTGCACCATTGCGTGCCCTTTTTGTTTCTCGTTTGGTAAAAAAGTATTTCTGTTTGAATCTCTGTGTCTCCCTTTTTATTTATTATTATTATATTATTGAATATAACCACTCAAATAATATAGTGAGCAACAGAATAAAAATCACAACATTTTTTGCCACAAAATTGCTTTTTATTTTGTACAGACAGCACATACCTCTCTCTCTTTCTCTCCCTATCTCCCTCTTTCTCCTACTCAAATGCACACACACACAGTACAGACACACACTCGCACAGAAACGTGTTGACAATTATATCAGTGCAATAGTTCAGCAACTTTAAAGCTCTCACTTAAAGCTCTCACTTAAACTTTAAGATGTTTCTCACTAGTGAGGAAATAACGGCGCTGTTCTTGAAGCAAATAAACTTACAGTTTCACTACTAGTAGAGAGAGATGAACACTGTTGAGACTCTCTCTCTCTCTCTCTCTCTCTCTCTATTAACTGCATTAATCTGCTATTGTCGGCTGAAGTCTTTATTAGCAAAGGAGGCTTGGGATTAGATGCGTATGAAGTTTACCCTACACACAATGGTAGGGTAAAAGACAAAAACTTTTTTTAAAGAAAAAAAACCTGACAATTGTTTTGTCTGAACAATTTGACATCTGAACAATATTCTGAAGTCTGGTAACTGTAGTATAAGTGGAATAATTAACTCCAGGCTGCGCAACTGCTTCACAACGCTTTATTTTTCTGATAATTCAACGGTCAGTTGTCAATTATTCCTTACTTAACTACACTAAAAACTAATCCCATGTTTTCACAAAGATTATTCTCAGTTCCATGCATTGAAACACATGCATTCAACATTTTATCGTGTAAAATTCCTGGTTTTTCTGTTGTTGGTGAGTACTCACCCATTATATTTGTCTTTAATTTGTGACTATGTAAATGTGTGTGTGTGTGTGTGTGTGTGTGTGTGTGTGTGTGTGTGTGTGTGTGTGTGTGTGTGTGTGTGTTTGTGTGTGTGTGTGTCTGTGTTTGTGTGTGTGCATGCCTGTGTGTGTGTGTGTGTGTGTGTGTGTGTGTGTGACTCCAGTCTAATGTCAGACTTCTATCCAGTTCCATGTAATGCATGTTGTGTGATGGTTGTCAGTAGAGGGCAGTGTGGATCTGGATTCATGCAGCTTCTCCAAGCGCTTCTTGATAAAGTTCACATGGAGAATGTGGAACTCATTAGTCATGACTCACATGAACTTAACTAACCTCACAAACTTAATGTGGAGGCATAAGAATCTGCAAATAGAACACTTCAAATATAGCAATATACAAGATCGCAAGAACGCATCAAAAAGAGGCATTTGTCGCCATTGTTTGTTTCCCAGGGAATGCATGCATTGATCAGATATCCACTGAATGCAATCAAATATAAGCCACTTTGGATAAAAGCATCTGCAAATGCATAAATGCAAATTGTGTTTGATAAAGACTGCTTGTCAGCTTCCCCTGACTTGGACTTTACATGCATGCATTTGTCAGGTTCTTTTATCCAGAGTGACTTGCGGTGCATTAACACTGTACGATTTTATCACTTCATGCATTTTCATATACATTTTATCAGAACGTGTTGTGGATTTTAATAAGTGACTTAAGAAGTAAAATCTATTTGTAGCTTATCATTTTATGATAGTGATTGATTCATCAGTGCATATTATTCAAATAATTCATAGTTTACTATGACTTTCTAAACCCCGGATATAACATTCCTGTTGTAGTAATAACAAGTAACAATTTTTATTGTTTTTATTTCAACTATAGTGGATAGTTGGTGGTGAGCTGTGCTTATGCTACAAGATAACAGATTCTGCACCGAATATTTCATATTATTAATAATTTTGCTGACGTTTTGAAATTTGAATAGCAAATTAATAAAAGTTCCTCTAACTGTACATTATTTCCCTCTGAACACTTGGTTCAGCTTAGACATATGTCATATAATGGAAGTTTTTCGCATTGCAAATGTGATTTCATGTAATTATCTAACTTTTCAAACTCTCAAACTGACTTCTGCTGGCTTTGCTTTCCCAAGTTTATTTTAGTTTTATTACAGTTTTCACAGTTTTATTATTATTATTATTATTATTATTATTTTTATATTTAGATTTTTATTATATTTTTCGTTTTCATTTTAGTTCAATTTTTATTAATTTTGTTATGTGCTTTTGTAATTAGTCTTAGTTTGTCATAATATTTGTTTTGTAATTATTGCTATTTAGTTGGTTTATTTCAGTTTTAGTTCGTTTTAGCTTTTATTTATTTCCATTTAACAATATTAGTGCTTCAACTCAACATTTGTCAGTTAACAATACATTATGCATATTTACATATAATCAATCCTGTTCTAAACCAAACGCATTGTTAGTTCATATTACTCAGTACTTTAATTAAAGTGTAATCAAGTATTTGAACTAATTTTTATATTTTATTTCAGTTTTAACCCTAATTACCCTGTTCTTTCCATCTGTGTTCAATGTGATGTGCAGCAGGAAATGAACGGCAGACAGTTTGTACTGAGGTTCAGCAATGTGGAAACACTCACAGATTTGCTAACAAGACTTAAAGGTTAGAGAGCAGTGTGTGTGTGTGTGTGTGTGTGTGTGTGTGTGTGTGCGCGTGTGTGTGTGTGTGTGTGTGTGTGTGTGTGTGTGTGTGTTCAGCTCAGTGTCTCGTGTGTGTGTGATGCAGGTGGACGTGATAATGATCTGTCTTGGGATTGTGTGTGTGTGTGTGTGAGTGGACTGTATTGAAGAAGTGCTGGCAAAAGCTAACACTTGAAAGACAGTGACACAAACTAATCAAACACGCTTGTCAAGAATGAGAGATGATTTGCCAAGAAGGCGTCATAATTGGAGAGTAGGATCGAACGCACATCCAGCGCTCATTTCACCTCAAAATCACATATAAGTCATTTCATATCATTGGCATAAAGTAAAAGCTCATTATATACAATATTTGATATTGGGGTGAACTCTCTTCACAATATTTATATATCATTATTTTGTCTTTTTTATCAATGTTATTGTTTTTTATAACTTTATAAATATTTTATTTCAGTTTAAATTAATTTATTTTCAGCTTCATCTTATTTCAGTTAGATGCCTTTGCCAAGACAGCGTTTCTCTTTTTCTTTTTTTTTTTCATCTGTTATTTATATTTTCAGCATTATTTCTGTTAACCAAAACTTTAAATTAAATTTTTTTTTAGTTTTAATCAACGCTGGTTTAATGTGATTGATCTAGATTCATGTTGATGTATAGCTATATAAATATGAGAAAGAATGTCTGTGTCCCCATCTTGAGGGTCGTTCTGAATGTTAGGGAGGTTTAGTCAATAAAGCTAAATCAATACTGAGACCAATTTACACTTAAAGCAGGTTTGTGCTAAAATGAAGGAGAATGACAAACAGAATCCTCAAACATGCCCAAGGAGAAGTAACCTCACTGTTCTTACCTCACCTTAAAGAGAGAGAGAGAGAGAGAGAGAGATGTGATGCTGGAGCGGCTCTTTGTGAAGCAGCACTGCAGGGTTTGCACTTTTACACTTCAGAGAAACAGGCAGACAGGAATGGACAGAATGAGTGAAAATATCCTCGAACTGGGAGAGAAAATGCACAACAGTCCCGCTGGCAGAAGCTGAACCACATCGATCAGAAATCATGCACGGTGTGTGAGGAGAGTTAGTTTGAGCCCAGGATTTCTCTCATTGGGTCTTTTTAAGCGTGTGTGTGTGGGTTTATGCAATTTTGAGTTTTTAACACGGAACATATAAAAATGTGTAAGAAGCTGTTGAAAAATGTCTGTCAGTCAAGGATTGAAAAATCCTTGAGTCTGTCAGTCAAATTATTTGAAACTAAGCATAGAGCTACACACACACACACACACATGCATACACACACATACACTCGCTCACACACTCACACGCATACACACACACACACACACACACACACACACACACACACACACACACACACCGATCTGTTGAGGTTCAAATTGAGCATCAAAATGGGGAAGAAAGGGGATTTAAGTGGCTTGTGGTTGTTGGTCTATTGGGATTTTCCACACACAAGCATCTCTAGAGTTTACAGAGAAACATCTGAACAAGATTCTCCTCTGGCATCAAGAAGGCATTTTCAACCGCAGAACTGCCGCTCTCTGGATGTTTCTCCAGACCGCTTTGAGCTGATAGAAAGGCAACATTAACTCAAATAAGCTCTTGAGGTCTACAGAAGAGCGTCTGTGAACGCTCAACATGTCCAGCCTTGAAGACAAGCGGCAAACCGAGGCTACGGTTCGCACGCCTCATCAACTCTGGACAATAGAAGAATGGAAGAACCTTGTCTCAGTTTCTGCTGCGACATTCAGATGGAAGGGTCAGAATTTGGCACTCTTTAAGCCCCTTTGTACCAACTGTGCATCATTTAAACGACCTGAGCACAGAAAGACCAAACAGAAATAAAGATAAATGTTTAAAAAACAAGACCTTGATCTGTAAGACATTGAATAATCAAGTGTAGTAATACATTATTGCAATGCATGAATTTTTTCTCAATAGTTAATTTTTCTGAACAGTTTTTGAGATCCTTTCTGTCTCATTTTCTCTCTGGATCTGAGCCAAAAACCCTGAGCTTCACTAATGGTTTGGTTAAGATGAACCGCTTGGGTTGTGTTAGACCTTGTTAGGAAATGGATTTGAGTAAAAGCATCTATTAAAAGAATTTAGTATAAATGTTAAAGACCTGATGAAATGGAAGACATGAGAGCTATTCCTGTAAACACAGGGGAATGAAAGTCGGACTACGGCTGTTTAATATAAGGATGATATTTTAAGAAAGAGAAATATAGAGAGGAGATGATTTTCTTGCCCAGTCTGTGGGCGCAAAGTAACAGAAGAGAAATGATCAAAAAACTGGAACCTGCTGAGTGTGTGTGTGTGTGTGTGTGTGTGTGTGTGTGTGTGTGTGTGTGTGTGTGTGTGTGTGTGTGTGTGTGTGTGTGTGTGTGTGTGTGTGTGTTTCAAGGAAGGTAGATGACCTAAACATGAGTCAGACAGAGGCTCTTTCTCTCTGCCTACATCTTTAAACACATTCACAGTGAAGTTATTCTGTGAAACACAGGGAGGAGAAGCAGAGAACAGTGCAAGGAAAATGTAATTAGGATAAAAGTGTTGAATGGAGATTTTTGTTGTGATATTGTGCTTTTACCTGCTTTTACTGACTACTTCCTAAGCCACACATCTGAAGCACAACTTGTGACGCTCTTCTGTGAAGTTAATTATAATCGCTCCGCTCCAAAACCTCCTACACTGTCAGCTGTCTCCGAAGATGACGTGCTGATTGAAACCGAGCCGAACCGATTTAAAGTGTTACACAAATATTGTATCTCAATTTTTGATGATGCTTGAATCAAATGCATTCAGAATGATAGTAACACTTTACAATTAGGTTTTCTTCATTAATTATTAGTTAGCATGAATATTGAACAATACTTTTGAACTGTCTGAAACGAGTCAGTAAATCCAGTTTCTCTTCCTGCTCGAACACATGTAGGTTTACAACAAATTTGCATAAGGTCAGCCTATGGTTTTGATTGGCTGTCCGTAAACAACGTCTCCTTTTGTTCTCAATCAGTGTATTTGTGTGTGAGACTGGAGAGTTTGGTTGGTGTAAGACTCTGTTTTCTGTCAAAGCAAATCCACTTTGATGACATTGATACGGTAAAACCCACACCATCGTTACTGTTTGTATCTGAATGCATATATGGTAATAGCCGTTTAGTTTCGGATACGCCCTGTAAGTGGTCGACCTATCGCAACGGACTGACCAATCAGAGCAGAGCAGCTCTCGGAGAGGCGGGGCTTAGAGAGACTGAATTCTTGATCAAACCGTTTCAGACATTGTAAGGAAAGAGATGATGCTGCAGTGGATATTATGAGCGTTTTTGACCGTGGATGCATATAAATATATTGTAGGAGACTCCAAAACTTCAGGAGCATAAATTGGCACCGTGAACAGTGAAGAATTTGATTTATACTAAAGATTTGACGTGATTTAACATTTGCATGACAACAGCGTTTTGGGGGCCTGAAAAGCGCATTTTTGGAAAACGTTATTGTCACATCGTGAATTTTTTTAAATAGTAACGACGTGTGCATGCGTATTACGTGTTCAGTCTATAGGCGCTGGTGTTTTACATCAAGTGGCATTGCCATCTACTGGTGTAGCATGAATAATACACCGAATTTAGCCATTTTTGTGGATCCGTGTGAAGATTTTGACAACGTTATCATCTATACGTGAGAGCACAAAGGAAGATCTTTTCTGTTTTTAGTACATCATTGTCTTTTAAATGAACAGTTTTAGCTAATAGCTGAAATCTCACACACACTTAATGGGTTTTCATGCTTTCAGCAAACATGTAATTGAAGAATGATGGAGGAACTGAACTTTTTATCTCTCACCACACAAAGGAAAATGTTTCATATTAAAGGGACGAGCTCATTTCATCATTTTTGATGGCATCTAATATTTATTGGGCTGAGCCGGTGTGTTTGGGTGAGTCTTTCTCCAGAGACAGACAAATGGATGGAAAACAGGAAAGACGAATAGAAAAGAAGTGTCATTAAGAAGTATAAAGAGAAGGAGACGTGATTTATGGGGGAAAACAGAAAGAGAGATTGAGAAGATAGTCATAACAGAAGAACTTCTTAGGTGAATTATTTTTGAATACTCTCTTTATAATATGATTTACATGTTAATAAAACCAGTTGCTCGTGGCTATAAAACTGCAACTGTCTGAACTCATCAGATAAATGACTGGATCGAGAGAAACTCTAAACCACGTCTAGATAGATTCATAATAAATGAGAGACTTTGTGAAACCGAGAGAATTAAATGAAAACAGGAAAAAATTAGAGACTATTACTCGTAATGAGAAATGGAAGAAAAGTGAAAGCAATTATATTTAATATAGAAATGTATGTAATTAGATTTAATTGTAGTTAAATAATATGCAAGAGTGAAAGAATACCTGCGAGAATCTTACAATATCTGCTCATGTTTCACCCTCAAACCATAATAAAGAAATATATGTGTTGCATAAAGAAAATGAAACCTCTTTTAAGGACCATTATTCCTAATTTTTGCAGTTTATTAAAGTGAGTGCATTTACCCCAACTTTTGCAGTATTGTAATGTGAAAAACATGATAATATATCATCTAAATTGTGCAAAATTTAAAATTATATAATGTAATGTATGATTTTCAAATGAGAATTACACATTAACACAAAGGTAAAGCACCCAAATGCATTATAGTGAGAATTTGGACAGAAAAAACTATTTATATTCCTGCATTTGCACGGATGCAACCTGTGTATAAATGCAGAGCGTCACGGAGGGAGCGAGACCTTGACGGCGTCCACTCAATGAGTTCAGCATTAAAACACAAATCCATTATTTAACAGACCCTCCGCTCGTCTGTTCTCCAGCGTCACTCGATTTGATCCAGTGGATGATTCATCATCTTCATTCTGCGCTCCTTCAGCTCATGAATGCAGCTCCGGTATAAAAACCGCCGCAGATGGAATAACAATGTTTCCCACTCAAGACAGCACAATCTCAGAGATCTGCCGGACAGGAAACTGAGGCTCGCTGAAGCTCCCAGCGATCTCACACGAGTCTCCTCGAGAGTTCAGAAGAGTCAAACTGCTCAGGTTTTAGAGTATACTATCTATTAAGTGTTGGTGCAGTTTCTTGTTCTTTATAGTTCTGCATTTGATAGACGCTTTTATCAAGCGACTTAGATTGCGTTCAAGGAACACATTGAATCAGTTCTTGCTTTCCCTGGGCTCGAACCCATGACCTTGGTGTTGTAAACACCAATGCTCTACTGATTGAGCTGCAGGAAAGCAACTTTCTCAGTTGAATTTAAAGTCCATCATTCTTAGAAAATTACACAGAAAATTCCTGCTGCTCAATTAGTAGAGTGTGGCGCTTGCAACGCCAAGGTTATGGGTTTGATTCCCAGGGAAAGCAAGAAGATTAGAATTGGAATGATTAGAATACTTGCTGAGTGTTTTCTCCTTAAAACTGCAGTGATCTAAAGAGTCTCAAAAACACGGTTTGACATCGCCTGTGTTTCTTACGTTACACAAATTAATCAAATTAGAGGGTTTTTGTTGTTGTTGTTGTTGGTATAAAGTTTTTTTTTTAAGTCAATTTCACTGAGAAACTTCAGAGGTAAAGTTGATTTTCAAATGAACCCCTTTAGATGTGTGCGGCATTGAATGAGCAATAACCTGTTCCTCTGATCTGTGTGTGTTGGCAGGGTTGAGGAGAGCTTCAAGACTCTGTTCTGGTCCATATTTGGGCTCTCAGAGGTGATTTCTGTGGTTCTGAAGTATGATCATAAGTTCATCGAGAACATCGGGTACGTGCTGTATGGGGTGTATAACGTCACGATGGTGGTGGTTCTGCTCAACATGCTGATCGCCATGATCAACAGCTCCTACCAGGAAATAGAGGTACGTTCAATCCAGAGACTGCCAGTAGAAAATGCCTAAAAATCCTTAAAGGAGTCGTGACCTGCATCATTCGATTTCCTGAGGTGCACTTATAAATTTAGTATGATTGTTACATCAAAAACTCCCATGATTTAGAAATACAGTAATACCTTGGTTTACGAGTTTAATTCGTTCCAAGAGCGAGCTCGTAAACCAAAATGCTCGTACACCAAAACAAATTTCCCCATAAGAATGCACTAAAAATCAATTAATTCGTTCCACATGACCACAAAAGCCCATTTTAAATATTTTTTTGGTTTTACTCTATTAATTACAGTTAAAATTTTAACCATTAAGATCTCATATAAATACTAATTAATAATTGACAATTAAACTCTAAAAATACTTGACAATTTACTGTAATGCACTTCAGGTTTGAGCAGCATACGGAGGAGAGAGAGGAAGGAGGAGAGGGGAGGAGGGAAAGCATGGATGAAAGCAAATGAGTGAATTTATCATAATAGTGCAGAAAACAAACGAAGTGATAATCCAGAGTTAAAGTCGTGGAACATGGGAGCCGTGAACGAACGAATTCGGGAGCCACTAACGAACGAATTCGCGGGAGCTGCGAGAGAACAATAGTGATCACAATTAATTAGTTTAGAATATAATGTAAAAACCTCTGTAAATCACTTATAAAAGTATCACTGTGGTGAATGATGCAGCCAAACCAAGCTAAGCTGAGAGAATGAATGAGTGATAGGGGTGATAAAGGGGTTGGAACCTCCTGACTGTGTTATGAGAGGCTGTCATTAGGATATTTCATGTAAAAAAAAAGCGTTAGGGCTTTTTCCACACAAAACTGCGCATGGGTGAGGGAAACATTTTCTCGTACACTGATACAATGCTCGTACACCGATTCGACCCTTCATGCTCATACACCGATTTGCTCGTATACCAAGTCGCTCGTAAACCGAGGTATTACTGTAAATGGCATTTTAGGCTCTGATTTGAATTCTGTTTGAAGGAGCGTGTGCATGAGACTTCAGTGTAAACGTGATCTTTGCATATGAAATAAGTATGCATGTGGAATTCTTTTGAAAGCTTTTACCATGCGTTTACTATTACAGCTCTCAAGGTTAACTAATCGCGAAAAGTGTTGATTATAGAAATATATTTAAAGCTATAGAATTATATTTAGACGGCATGAAAGGTTGCAGCCGATCACAGACATGTTGAGCGAATGAATGCAGTGATTTCAATATTAAAACAGTACAAACACAATGGAAATAAGAGATGTGTTGATTATAATTTTTACAGAACTGATAAACTTGTGCTGTTTGATTGACAGCTCCAGAAATTGTAAAGGGAGAGTTGCTTAATCACTTTCTATATACCGTATAATACAAATAAGTGATTACATGAAGACTTACATGTTGTGGCATCACTGTTGAGTCCAGATCGGAAAAGTCTGTTTGCAAAGCCTGCGCCGAAATTGCGACTGATTTACCACAGTGAAATGCACCGATTTTGCTTTTATATTTTTATTTTACCGATCTATAGACACACAACGACTCGTTCTGCTCGGTTTCTATAAAACCTGTTCTTGGACTAACCAGGAAGCTTTCAGTTCTGAACGTACAGGATATTCTTCTAGCATGATGACCTCTTATGTGCCAATAGCTCAGGGGAAATGTGATTTCTCAGTTCAAGAGCCCTGTATAGCTAAATAAATGTACCTGACATGCACTTCTGGGTAGATTACTTAAAATTCTGATGGAAATTGTAGTTAGTAATCTATCAGATTACATATTGTAGGTATGTTTAATTACTTTTAGATCACTTTTGACCTAACTAATTTATCACATTAATGTAAATAGGATTAATCTGTTCCCATTTTGACAGAAAATGCAAAGATTTATCTTTGTTATCAACGTCATGAAATGCATTAAACATTACTAAACTGCAGGGCATTCATGGGTTAATACATAATTAAATCATACAAATTAAAACAATCAATCAAAATAAATCACTTTTTAAAACACTTGACACATTTTTGACATCTTAAGTAAGTATTTGAGGTCAAATGTGCTTTTTTGGTAAAAAAATTTGCTTACTATTCAAGTACTTAACTTTTGTAATCTGATTATGTAATCCAGATTATTTATAATCGGTTACTAGCCTGCACTGCTGACCAGCAAAACCAAATATTAAAGTGTTTTTCTTGTTGAATATTCAGTTTCACGCTGAAATACTCCACATTAATGAAGAAATCTCTGTGTCTCTGCAGGAAGACGCTGACGTGGAGTGGAAGTTTGCTCGCGCTAAACTCTGGCTGTCGTATTTCGATGAGGGGCGGACGCTGCCTGCTCCATTCAACCTGGTGCCCACCCCCAAATCCTTCTACTACCTGATCGTCCGACTCAAGTCCTGCCTTATACGACTGTGTAAGGGTAAAGGTCATCGGCACGACAACGAGCTGGAGATGGGCATGCTCAATTCACGGCCAAAGGTAAAACACATGCTACACGCTAAAAGTATGCAATTCAGGGTACTTGCGTATTATTTTTCACTTTACATATGTTCATTGCACACAGTAGAAGGGATTTGTCTGGTTTAATTCCTCTCAGTGATATCTCAGGTCACTCTCATCTTCAAAACCAATTCACAGCTGCAGACGAACAGAAGGACTTTGATTAAAACCTTTTATATGGAAATGATCTTGATAGCGAGACTCAAGTGCCATTTAAAGAACATAAGACTGAAATTTGATATTATTAGACGCTCACAATATATATATGGTTATTTTTGCTGAAACTTCTGTGCAAAACATGTATATACATATTGCATAGCCAGTTGTAAATGCTTATTTTTACAAATGTGAGTTGTGACTTTCTCCTACGTGATGCACAACAAACAAAACATAACAAAAAATCTTGTTACTCATAAAAAATGAATCATTCAGTGTAAAATATTTCACCGTATGAAGGCTCATGCATTATGCATTGGATGGCAGTGTAAAATAACTGATGCACATCAGCTGAATATGCTGTTTTTTCAGGCTGATCATCATCGAGCAAATCTCAGGAGTCGAGAGGAGAACACCTTAAAGAAACCCATCAAAAACCCCACAAGATATCAGGTGAGCGACTCAATGAGCCTCGTGAAACTGACCAGAGTTCATTAAACTGACCTCATGTCTGTCTGTCTGTCTGTCTAACAGAAGATCATGAAGCGTTTGATTAAGCGCTATGTTCTGAAGGCTCAGGTGGACCGAGAGAATGATGAAGTCAATGAAGGTAAAAGCCCAGTATATTCAATGTACCGTCTGCTTATATTTCACCCACATCATGTGTCTTGTTGATCAAAATCTGCCTGCATGTGAGTAACTGGAGCTGTGTGTGAAATACAGGCGAACTGAAGGAAATAAAGCAGGACATCTCCAGTCTGCGCTACGAGCTTCTGGAAGAGAAATCTCAGGCCACTGGAGAACTGGCTGACCTCATTCAACAACTCAGCGATAAGTTCGGCAGGAACGCCAAGAAACAACCTTGAGAAAGACAGACAGACAGACAGATGGAGAAAGAGAGAGAGAGAGAGAGAGAGAGAGAGAGAGATGGTTAACAAGACAACAAAGTATAAAGTAATACTTTCCATAGGAAAAGTAACTGGACACTTAATAATGTCTGAATGTCATTCAAAAGTCACAGAATATCAAATCAAGTGTCATTTAATGTGAATAAATTTACATAAACACTAGGGCTGTCCAAATGCATGCAATTTAATTTTCATTTTAATGCAATTAATGCATCATTTGTTTTTCCTGTCATCCTTTGGCTAGCGTTACATTATATGATCTCACTCTTCAAGAAAACTCTTTTAAATCATTCAAGTGCATTAAGACACAAACCTAGTGCGATACACACACACACTTGAGTGCACAAAAAGCCACTTCAGACAGCGCTTGATCGACAAAAACACAAAGTTATGCCCTTTGTCGAGTATCCTCGCAAGTTCAGTTAAATGAAGTCTTCAAGATCGTAAAGAATTGTGAGAAAATAGGAAATCCACGTTGTGATCTCTTAAAGTGACAGCGCTAATAAACCTGCAGCTGTCTATCATTAATGATAATCAACAAAAGAACTTTTGTAACATTAATAAGGATTAATCTATGTTTAATTTATAATTTATGCAGTTAGGACTGAAGTGTTTGATAGCTTTATATAGTTTATGCACATGTTAGACCTGCCTGGAAATTTTCGAGCACTGTTTGTAAAGTTACATTGGTCAAAAACAACCAAAACAAGAACTTTTTGTGAACATTTTCACAGGACAAGTGAAAATCTGAAAGAAATCCAGAAAAAATGAGCCCTGATATATTGAAATCACAGGAAAATCTGATATTTATTATAATGGATTTATTTGTTAATAGCTTTTTAAAATGCTGAAATATTAGACAGCAGTGTTTTTTTGGTTTGTTGATGATGTTGATAGTGAATGTGAACTCATGCATCCTCTAAAACATCAGATTCAGACACACTGAGACTTAAAAATAAAGAAAGGCAAACATTACTCAAGAGCAAAGATTTGAAACTCACAGATACACTGAAAAACATGATGTAGAAACAATGGTAATTGCTAGTAAATAAACTAAATAGAGAAGCCATGCGGCTACACATCAAACAAACCATGACATTTTGAAGTGTTTTTTTTCTTTGAATCACATTCAGACATTGTTAATGTTAGTATAAAGGATTCTGCAGCACTGAAGCCCCAGACTGATTGGATGACATCTTCAGTTGAACTCAGAGCTGATTGCTTTGCTTCAACTCTTTCTGGACGAAGTGAGTGAACGGGAACGACGTCTGTTGAACTCTATACAGCTGCTGCGGTTGATGTAAATGCGCTCAGATACTGAACTTCATCCAAAACAGACATGAGACGAACGGAGACCAAACCAATCTGCAGGTATGCAGTGGATTCTGGGATATCACCTCCCTGTTCTGAGATAGTCATTTCCTGTTCTAAGATCGTATCTCACAGGAGAGAAATATACAGAGAAAAGGAAAACATTAGATAAAAACACTGTGATGTTGCCATTTATGATTTGATTGAATATTTAAAAAATATTTTAATCATTAAGTTTGAATCAAATTGGCAGTAACACTGAGAATGTACATAAATATAATTTCCTCTTTATACCGTACAGGCTGTCTAATTAACACATAGACACACACACACACACACACACACACACACACATTGCAGTATTTGTAGGCCTTTATTAAAGACTTTACCTGTATAAAGCTCTTGCTCACACAGACTAAAGTCAGAGAGCGTTTACATGACACACACACACACACACACTAATAGTTTTACAGAAAGAGTTTAGTTTTATCTGAATGTATTACTTTTTGTTCACTAACGGTACAATAATATTAAATAACACAGATGTTCAGAAAATGTATTTTTCACTTGCACAAAGAAACAAATGACTGAGCAAAATATTGTGCTATTTCTAACTAAAATTAAAAGTTTTAAATGGGCTTATTTGGACTGTGTACATTTATTTAATCTGACACTTTTCATACACGTACAGGAAATTAAAAAAATGTCTCTATATAAATATGATTTGACATGCAGTGGAATGAAAACTTTCAGAAGACAAATGTCAGAAAAAAGTGCTTATAACTGAAATACAATGCATGTTCAAAAGAAAATTTTGTATACAATTAAATGTATATATTAATTTAAAAATAATACATTTTTAAATTGATAAATGATAAAGTAATAATAAAATTAATAAATTAATGTATTGTAAAATATTTATAGAACATTATAGTATTTCTTAAACTAGCTTTAATTGATGCTGGTTTAAATAAATATATATATATATATATATATATATATTTATTTATTTATTTTTTTTAATACATTTTAATGTTTTAATTTTAATAAAGTTTATTATTATTTAATAATTGTAACTTCAATAAAGTTAAATTTGTTAAAATGCACTTAAAAAGTGAAAAATGTAGAAAACATGCATATATATAAATTCTTATTTCTTTTGAGGTGAATTGTGAGCTGGAAATGTATTGTGAGATTAACTCCCATCATATGTATTTTTCACCTGTACAATAAAAATAAAAAGAACACAGGAATATATTGCGCTATTTATAGCTTAAATTATTTTATTTTTTTTAAATGGGCTCAGTTCGGAAATTACCTTTTTCATATAGCAACTTTTCAATTGAATTCTCTCCGTGAATATTATTGGCATGCTGTGGCACAGGAGACGAATGTCAGCAAAATTGAAACATGAAATTTCCCCAGGTGCTCATCACACTCCGAGCTCGAAGCTGCACACGCTAAATCACAACCTGCAGACGCTCAGTATGAAACTTGATTGCGCAAACTAGCACTAAACACAAACAAATGTAAAAATGAGCTTCAGGGGTCTGTGGTTATTAGTAATATTATATCCCAACTTCCATTATCAATCATGGGATGAGGTCGTGCTTGTCTCCATGGCAGCATCGCCATTCCAATAGTGTCACTGTTCAACATACGATGGGTCGTTCTGTTACATCTGCTATATGTGAAGATGGTGTCTTCAAGAAGCCAAAGCTTGACACGTTTGACAGCTATTATATCACACTGTCAGGAGATATTAACACTGGTGCTGCTGGCTGTATAAATGATAGAAAAACAAGAAAAGAGTATCGACGGTGAGGGTAACCATGGCATAACAGCCTGAGCTCTCGCTGATGGTGTCCAAGAAATGTTCATTTATTTATTTATTTAAACAGGGACAGTGTAAAATATACACTAACCTTAAAAAGGAGAGATGCATTTTACCAGGTTATAGCACTTGAGGCGTTAGAGACGGCTGCACTAATAAGGATGCTAAAGAGCGCAGCTGGTAATGAAGTTTAGGGAGCGAGGTTTACACACTCCGCTCTTACTTGCCTATTACAGGTACAACGGCAAATAACTCTTTTAAAATCCCTGTGGGAAAAATGAATGGAAAATACAGCAGCCCCACTGAAAAATGGAGCACTCACTAATGCATTCTGTAGTGTCCTTTTTCAACTCAATTCAGTACAGTGTAATCTTTCCTGTAGAGTATATCGCTTGCAACGCCAAGGTCAAGTTTTCGATTCCCAGGGAAAGCAAGAACTGATTAGAATGTCAATGTGTTTCTTGAATGCAATGCAAGTCACTTTGGATAAAAACGTCTGATAAATGCATGAATGTAAGTTCAATAACAGTGTAAAGTTCATCAATTATGAAATTCCCTTCAGTTATAAGCAGCTCTACAGAACACAATAGTGTGGTTATTCAAGCCAATGTTGATTCAGTTTTGTTCAATAACAGTATTGCAAAATTGGTCAATTGAAAAAAAGTTTATTCAGCTATAAAATAAATATCATTTGATAGTGAAAAGGTTACAACCTAAAGAGATTAAGTTTAAAAACCTCCTTTTGACTCAAACTGATGGGATGTTGTGTGTTGATGATCATTTTATATGTAGGGGGCTGGTTCTTTCCTCAGGGGAATCTGTGACATCACCGTCTTCTGTCGCTGTCCATGCGTGTGGTGTATGAAACCTCAACGACAGTCACTAGAGCTAAGCAGAACATCTGCTGATACAGAACACACACACACACACTAACAGACGCTCTCTGAAAGCGAGTCTCTTGATTTTAAAATGATTCAGCAATGCTTCATTCCACTCAATTTAACATTGGGATATTGCCTGGCAACTGTCCATCGACTGCCAGAAGGCTTAGATATACTCATAAAAGAGTCTCCGGTGAGCACCTGAGGGTATCATTTTATTTATTTAAGTTCATAAAAATGTATGAAGTTTTTTCCTTTCTGTCTTTCATTCAAGATATCTCATGGAAGCATTTTGTGATACTCCTGCTTCTGCTTCTTCACTAGTGATAGGAAACTTAAAACACGCACTTTGAGAGTCAATAGCGTAACCCAGTTAATGCATTTAAATATTGTGCATTCATGCATAATTAATCTAACCAGCTTTGAGAACTCTTATTGATGTTCGCAGCTCAATATTTGGCCAGAACATCAATGAAAGCTTTAAATGAACAATGCTGCTAAATGACTGTGGTTTGAGCGGGATAATCATAGCTAGTGAGTTAAACGAGTGAAAATGCACTCTCCTTCACATCAGGCGGTCCTTCCCCTCCACGCCGTGCAATGGATTATTTAACAATGCATTATCCTTTACTCAAATATAGGTTAGGCAATCTTTTTCATAAACACTTTTTGTTATTCTGGTTGAAACTCACTTCACATCCTGATAGCAATCAATAATATAAGTGAACTAAATATTAATAAAATGTCTCAGGACTAGGAAAATGTTCGTATTAATGGCAGTGGGTTTAATTTGGAGATGCTCTGAAAGGAGGATGGGATCTCTTACAATTACAATTGCTGTTGTAAGCCTCTCTAAAATGATCTACTCTTCCTTTAATGCACATTTTTCAGCCAATCAGAATCAGGTAATCTGACAGACCATGGTATAGCAAAGATTAATTAATGCTTGAAGTAATTTTCATTATTAGTTCATGTTAAGTAATGTAATTAACTTAATCAGCCTTGAGTCCTATCCGGCACTCATCAAATTTGAACTTTATGTCTGTCGTGTCCTTTTGTCACTTCCTGTCTGTAAGGTCGTGGTTACACTTCCTGTCAGTGAGGTCAATTGTCACTTCCTGTCTGATGTGCCATGTGTTGTTTCACATCCGGGTCCCTTCTGTGTATCCTTTCATGCCCTTTCCGCACCTGTCTCGTTATTACCCTCCTCGTTAGTCTACCCAGGTGTTCTTCATTCACTTGTGTATAAAACCCTTTGTGTTTCCCTTGTCTTGGTCAGTTGTTAATGTTTACTGAGTCATGGCTGACGGTGACTGTTGTAGCGTCTTCTGTCGGTTCTGCGTTTGAAAGTGTGTGGATGTCTTCCCGAGTTCCCTGAGTTATGTTTAGTTTAGTTCAGTTCAGTTTATGCACAATTGTGCTTCTTTGATTTTGTGTTTTGAATAAGTGTGTTTCTGTTGGGATACCTGCGCTCCCCTTTTGTTCTATTCACATTAAACACAATCTGCTACTCGTGACATAACTGGTTAACTATCGAAATGTTATTATATATTTTATGCTCATGCATTTAAATATGGCTGTGCATATTGGCTGTGATTTGTTCAGTATAAATGGAACATTTTATCATAGTTTACTTTAGTTTTATTGCGTTATTAGATGCACTGGAACCCTGAAGCGAGAGACAGCACATCTGTCTAGCCGAAACCCGCCGTGAGCGGATGGGACAATGGGGTCAAACGTCTCATAAAAAGCCAGTATATATTGAGCATGTCTGCAGTGTGAAGTGTTGTTCTTCAGTTTCATATCGCAGTTCTCTCATAAACACCTTCTGTTCTTCATCACTTTCATTCATATGAGGACAGTGAGTCTTTCAGAAGTCTTTGGGAAGTGCTTAAAGAAACTAATTAAAACCCTGTCATCGTTTCCTCACACTCAGACAGATATAATTTAATGTTGACTTTAAATCCTTGAGTTTATTAAGAGCTAAACAACATTCACCATTCGTTTTTTGTGTGTAGTTGACTTCTTTGTTCAGGTGTGCCTATTTTTGGTTGTTAATGGCCGTCTGCGACTCATTCGGTTCTTAAGACATTAAAATCAAATTTGCAGCTTCTTTATCTCCATGGAGAGTTGTCTAGGCCCTTAGTGAATTTCAGTATGAAATATGCCTTTAATTTCCATTCAGCGTTCCCTGTGAGTGGCA
Organism: Rhodeus uyekii; assembly: GCA_037043235.1. NCBI lineage: Eukaryota > Metazoa > Chordata > Actinopteri > Cypriniformes > Acheilognathidae > Rhodeus > Rhodeus uyekii. The sequence continues at coordinate 90,948 of JAWRVZ010000316.1, forward strand.
GCATGATTCATCGTCCTGTGATCAGAATCCCGTTGGTTTCTTCTGAGCCGCTCGTGGGCAGATGTGGCTCGACCCAGCGGGATCGTGGAGGAAGAGCAAACCCTTTTGTCTTTCTCTACCAGGACCTTCGGTCAAACACTTGCCCTCTTAAACAGCAAAAGAGACATAACGTTTAATTTAGGTTAATTGTTACATATATGATATTCGCCAACAGGTGAAAGCATTGCTAGATTTCTGCATTTACACCAATTAATGAGAATTATTATGGGTCATTTTGACAGCATGAAACTGAAGTCGTGATCATCTTTTTCCCCCTTTTGTGCCGTATATCTGAGTAAATTGCTTCACAAACAAGAACAAATGTGGGCGGGGTTTAATTGAGTCTGTGGGGAATTGATTGGATGGTTGTGGTTTGCTATTGGTGGATCTGGTGTGATTGACAGGTTATTGCCCCGCCCTCATCCTCAGAGAAGAGAAGAGATGATGCTGAGAGAGGGAGGAGAAGATATTCTGATTCAAGATTATGAGGAAATATTAACAAATATTGATGTGCACGGATAAATAATTTACAATGAGACTTCAATATCACAAATAAACAAGAATTGTCCATTTTGATTTCATGGCGACTTTAAAGAGGTAGTTCTCTTAAGAATGAAAAATAGTGCATCAATGTCAAATGATGTCGTTGGTTTTTGTGTGTGTGTTAACGTAAAGAAACGTGCCATTTGAGTGAGTGAGATAAACAAGCTTTAAAACTCTGTTATAGCCTCACAGACAACTTTCTTTGTCCTTTTTGGAGCTTGAAAGATGAAAAATGTCTCACAACAGCAAATTGAAAGTAGACAATGACAGAATTTCATTTTCAGTCGACAATGCAGCCTATCGACTACTAAAATATAACATGTACATATAAAATGCATCATATATTATATATTTGTTTGTAATCATCATTCTGTTCTGATATATCAGAAATGAGCCTGCAGATATCACGTTCTTTCTCCGTACGTCATCGTCTCAGTTGTGAGTTGTGCGAGGCAGACGGACATTAATCATGTGAGGGGCGTTTTAACAGCTGCAGGCGCTCACCTTCTGTTATTCTCACCTCAGGAATCAGCAGCAGATTCTCCTGATCCTCATTTAACTCTTGAAGTAGAACATTAATGTTACGTTTGTTGTTTGTTCACAAATCAGCCACTAATTAACAACTTTTGCAACATTCACACTGATATAAACATGACATTCAATATGGTATTAATCGAAATTCAAGTTGAATAACAATGCTAATGTTTTCTCAGACTGATCTCATTTCATAATCACTTTCCACAGTTGTTGAACTGAACTGAATCAACACTCAACTGATTCGAGCTGAATAATAACAGCATCGGCTTTACAGCAGAATTTGAATTTGTATTGTATCTGATTTTGTTATTTTATCACTGAGAAACTGCTTCAAAATTTGTACTGCATAAAGCACTATAGAATAAATGTTTAAAAAACATCCTTGTCTTCCGATCAGAGATACATTTGAATGGAAAGGAAGTGAACCAAATCAGTCCATTTCTAAAATTTTGTTGTTTTGAAACATCATATTTTGTATTGAAATTCATTTGAATTTGTTTCTATCTTTTGTTATGAAATCTTTAGTTTTGAGTTTTAAACAACATTTTCTGATATTTCCTTCAGTCAGAGACTGCGAATCTTGTTTTGAGTTGATTTATTTATACATCGTTGCGTTCCAGTCAGAGGCACATTGGAATTGACATGAGTTGAAGCAATGAATTAATGAATATGATGTTGTTTTGAATTTTGGACAAATGATATTTTCCGGGCCGCTGCATGATAACGATTCATCCACAGGGGTGCAGGGACATGATGTTGGATCATATTCTGTGTTTGTGTCCCAGGCGAGATGCAGCAGAGGTTGTTTTGGGACATGCTGCTGAATGCTAAACAGTCTAAATCCTCTTTCAGCTCCAGCAACACATTCAAACGTCCATCTAATGACATAAAACAGGAAATAAACACAGGCATGACGCCAGGAGAGGGACCTGAAGGCTCGGGGTGCGTGACATGTAGTCTGGCGTTTGTCCAGATGTCTTCGGGGAGCCACTGAGGAAGAGGAAGGCGATTGTGGTGACACCCCCGAGACCGTCACATGAATGCGATGGCATGACTGACACTGGCACGGGTTTGTGGTGCATGTATGTGCCCAACTCGTTGGTTTAATTTATTTATTTATGCATTAAAAGCACATGCCAGTACTGCGGTCTCATGACATTGCTCAGAGCGTTCTCTTTTATACCTCAAAAGACCTCTTAGTAATTTTGTATTTAAGGATCAGCTTTGTCTCAGACGTTTCTCCTGCATGAGAAAATCAATAAGTAGAGATCCTTGGGACAAACTTAGATGTTGGCTTGACAAAGCAACACAAAAGTTTTATAAGCTTTAAATGTAGTGAAGTGGAAAAAGAAAGACACTGCTAACATTAATAATGTTTTAACACATTGCTAGCATGCATTAGCATGTTTCTAGCATGATTTAACATGTTGGTAGCATGTTTTAGCACACACTTCTAGTATAAATTGACATGTTTTTAGTATGATTTAACATGTTGATATAATGTTTTAACATGCATGTAGTTTAAATTGACATGCTTCTAGCATGAATTAGTATGTTGGTAGCATGTTTTAGCACTCTTGTAGCATGAATTGACATGTTTTAGCCTGCATTAGCGTGATTCTAGCATGATTTAACATATTGGTAGCACGTTTTAGCACGCTTGTAGCATGAATTCACATGTTTCTAGCATGAATTAGCATGATTCTAGCATGATTTAACATGTTGGTAGCATGTTTTAGCACACATGTAACATGAATTAATATGATTCTAGCATGAACTGGCATGCTTCTAACATGATTTAACATATTGGTAGCATGCTTGTAGGATGAATTTGTATGTTTCTAGCATGATTTACCATGTTGCTAGCATGGTTTAGCAGGAAATCAGGAAAGTGTTGGCCAAAAGCCTCATATTCGTTTTCATCAAATTGCATCTACCCTGATTAATTTGTGTTTTTTCCGTCATACAGGACACTTCATTTTCCCCAGACACACCGATGCATAATGAACATCAGTGTGTTTTCACAGTTGATCGTTTAATATCGATCTCCACCAGAACCTAAAGAGAAGCTGTTCCTCTGTGTGTGTGTGTGTGTGTGTGTGTGTGTGCGTGCGTGCGTGCGTGCGTGCGTGCGTGCGTGCGTGTGTGCATATATGTGTGTGTATGTGTTTATTTGAACAGAAGGATATTGATTATATTCCATTCCTCTAGGGTACGAACGCACTGGCGTATGGCAAGAAAAATGACACCACTTACTCCCTATACATTACTCTTTTTTTCACCTCTTCACACACTTTTTCTTTCCCTAGAGTGAAGCCATCACTCATTACTGTCAGCAGCAAAGTCCCACCAGCACCACCATCATCATCACCACCATCTCATCCGTTCCCATCGAGCCAGTCGCCCCGCGGCACCCTGGGATAGATACTGGACGACTGATGAACGCTTGAGATCCACAGGTGATCAGAATCTTTTAACACTCACCCACAGTCCTTATAATCGTATGTAGTTGGATGTTAGTCCACTGTGCAACTTATTCTGTTTTGAGCACTCTTGAATTATAGCCAAGAAGCACTCAGTTAAGCCGAAAACACTCATGCTCAAATTCATGCCTCTTTGTACCTGAAACATGTCAGAACAATTTAAATATGCTTGTCATCGATGCATCTGGTGTTATGATGTAAGTGGCAATTTTGAATGTGGTGCCTGCATGTCATGTGATAATAACCAGAACATGAGTGCATTGTTAAAGGGGCTTAATGTAGAATTCAGAAACCCTTGTTATCAGCGACACCGGTGGCGGTTGAGTGAAACTGCAGCAGCAACTTATTGCTTGTGCTTGCACTCGTGCACAAGAGACTGAACGTGATTCAAGACCTTGATATACTGAGCGTTTGAATGAATCACTTTTCTTTGCATGACACATTGACATTACAGTACAGAATGCTCTTTCAGTGTTATCCTGAACATTGTATAAGCATTAGTTTCATATGCCATTAAACATAAGAGAGTCTCTCGGGAACGTGTAAATGTCCCATCCTTTTGATTTTCCCAGCAACAATGTCCTGAGTCTTTCACAGAAAAATCAGTCTAGGCTTTCATACACCACCTGGAAAGTTGGGGAAGGTCTCGTTTTAAGCTTCATTACAAGCTATTCACACACTGGCAATAAAATAGCAATTAATAAATGATAATTCTTACATGCAGCCACTGTAAATTATCAAAGTATTTTCCTAAACAAAATCTAATACGTTTTATGTTAGAGAGGTTAAGCTGATGAAATATTTGGGAATTTACTGTGGAAATCTAAACTAAAACAAACGCATGAATGATTGTTTCTCAACAATCATGACGCAGCCTATTGCATGGCTACACAACTTTTTCCATGTTTGTATCTTAATTTACAGTCTTGAAGAGTTGATTCTAGTTGTCTGCAGATTTGAGTTGACAGATTTCACAGAAAATTGTAATTATCAAACATGTTTGAATTTTTTGAACACATATTGTTTCCATTTGTCATGCATCTCATTGTGAGTTTTTGACTTGAAAGGTGTGTGATGCCCAGTTTTTCGGCAAGTGTATGATGCCTATATAGTTTTTTTTTTTTTTTTAATCTGTTCAGTGTAGTGAATTCTTGCAATTGGGTGTTTTGCTGGTTTTTAACCTGCTGGTGACCCAAACCCTCTAAAACCTTTCAAACAGACTCACTTAAAGTGCTTTGCCAGGCTTGGATGCCTAATCACTCCAGGCTAGGAAACACAAACACTTGTGTTAATAAACAGTGCTATCAGCAGGTGTAATTCACTCTTAATGAATTTCCCCTTAAACCCTTTCAAAGATGTGATGCACCTCTCAATCTTGAACACATCCTTCAATACATTTGTTAAGACGCTCTTATCGCAGGAATCTGGTACATGTAAGAAACACCCTGAGCTCGTGAACAGTCTGCTGTTGTGCCGTCTGAGGTGAGACTGTACTCTCAGCGACTCGAGAGTGAAAGCAGAACACACCGAATCCGTTCTGTCACACTACCAGGACAAACAGCAGAGCTTGTGGCGCCTCTGCCTGCTCTCACCTGTCAAACGCCTCATGGGTTATTATGGGATATGGCACTCGAATCCGCATGTACAAACACACAGACGAATGAAGACACGACTAGCCTGCGAACCAACTAACCACGCTAGCTCTAATTTTAACCGACGGCATTAGATCTGGCGTGAGTCAGAGATGAGTAGGATGTGCTACAGTCACAGAGTCAACAGCAGGAGATGCCTGCAAATATCAGCTTATTCGCTCATTGATTTATAATTAACTAGTCCTGTGTGGATTCAAATTGGGTTTCATTATACAGTAAATGTGACTCTACTGAAAAGACTCATCTGACTCTTTTCAGTAGTATGACATTATTATCAAGCTGTGCTGAGAAATAATAATAACCTCGTTCCGTTCATGTTTACACTGAAGATAATGACCGCCAGCATCCCTAATGTCGCACAGAGCGTGTAAATAACGGCACATGCTCTCAAATTACTCATTGAGACTACGTTTGTGCGTTTGCATGTAATTTGCATTTAATTTGAAGTTTCTTCAGTTCTTATCTGTTGTCATAATGTGACAGAGTATGTTATCGTTTTCCCACCGAACACTGAATGTTCTTGCAAGGTTCTTCCAGTAAAACTAACTAGAGCTGTGTGGTTAATGTCTTTTCGAAACAACATCACTGAATACAGTGATTTTTCCCATGTTAAATCCTTGACAATTAGGGTACAACAGGATTAAAAAGTAGTGGGGTAAAAGGCGCTTTTAATTAAATACACAAACACTTGCTGCAGCAGTTTCTGAAACAAAATCCATGTGGAAATTTGGCTGATCTTTGACACGATCAAAGTGTCTGGTTTAGATTTACATAGCAAATGTGAATCACTCAAATCATTGAATATATTTTGAGGCACAGATCTTCTTAATGATGGTTTTGTTCAAGCTAGTTAAAGAACAGTTTTTCAACTAAAAATATGTAAAAGTAGAATGTTTGTGGTAAAATACATAATAATTAACTTGATAATAAACAGCCGGCTGACTTTTCCATTTGTTGACATGACATGGTTAGATTCACGTTATTATTTATAAATAAACTGATAATAATATCATATGACAAAATAGGATGTAATGTTACATATATTAAATTATTATGGGATCTCATTCAATGCATTCAAAATTTATATATTTTGAAATAAATCTATATTTTATATATTATATTATATTATATTATATATAATAACCTATTTTAATAACTTTATATTTATTGAAAAAAATATAATTAATATTATTATTAAACATTATATTATTATTTATTATTTAAATAAACAGTAAATAGTGCAAACATTGTCAAATGGATTATTTTATCCATGTTATTCTCGCGTTATCCAGAATCGTGCAGCTCTGTATCATTTATCTGGTCTTAAAATGTTCTCAAAACATACGCACAAAAAATTCATTCAAACATCATGCATGGAAGTTTTTTTTTACTACATTACTTTAATTACTTTTTAAACATTACTAAATACTTCTTGTTTCAAAATATTTAGAGAGCATTCAACAGTAACGATTGCAAAAAGTGGAACTTTCCCTTGATGTTTTGCTAACGTTAAAAACATTAAGATAACATTCATAAATAACATTTTAATAACTTAATGAACACTCAGAACACATTAACAACTGTAATTTGTATGTGCATTAAATGCTGTTGTTTTAGATTGGCTGATATTTGAAATCGTGCTCTGATTTCTGACTCTCTGTCCAGCCATGCAGACAAGCACTCGACACAAACAGCCATTCAAATTCATCGTGTGCTGCACACACATCTCACATTCAGTGATCTTTATGAATTCAGATAGACGCTCTTATGTAGTGGACATCACTGTGTTTGAGAGGACAATCCCACCCTTTTAAGAGACAGAAATATCTGCACTTTTCAGCAATATAAACAAGCAAGCATGTTATCATTGCACAAGTATACATAAATGGGGGGAAATTATCAAAAAATCATTGACAATTTGAAGGGAAAGTGATGCAACAGGATACCTTATCTACAATTATTTTAAAGATTTTTTTATAATTGCACATGTTTTGTTATGATTTAACAATATGGAATATTTTTTATTTTATTGATTAGTCACTGAAAGCAAAAAAAGACAAAACACAAGTTGACGGAAAAAAAACTGAACAGAAAGGGTGAGTTTAATCCCCTAAATGCCTTTTTCTTAAACTCATATACATTAACATACTTGATAAATGTGTGTGAATGTGATGTGTGTGATCAGAGATGTGCGTCATTTAACATCCAGAGTGAAACATCAGCAGGTCTGTTCATCTGATAACAAAAAGCAGCCCATTAAACAAAGCCATCAGCGTCCACTATCTCCAGAGTGCACATGCTCCCAGATCATTTCATGTGTTTGATTGGGATTATTAGTGCTCTTTCTCTGAATGAATCCTTGCGGCCTAAAACGTGTTCTTTTGAAAACGCATCTTTTTCTCTCTGTTTCGGCCTTCCATCCACAGTAAGCCGTCGTTTACATGACAACGTCTTCCATTAAAAGGGAAAACTATTCATGAGTTTTGGCCGTTCATTTACATGACAATGACATTTTAGCAGCCTGAAAATGCAAGCTTTTAAAATTGGGTTTAAGAGTGCAAGTTTTTGAAAACGATACCATTATCATCTCCATATAAATAACAAAAACGCAAATTTGTGAAAATGGTGACATAATGGGTAAAATTGGTCATAATTGACCTGCTCTGAGTGGGAATTGAACCAGAGGAGTGAGGTTTACACACACAGCTCTTACTGGCTTACGTCCGTTACACTCATTCCCCTAAACTTCACTCCCATCTGGGTCACGGCACCAAATCCAACCAACTCAGTGCAATGTGTGATAATGAAATCAATGACGCCTGTTTAGTCATGGGACGCACAGTAAACTAATAGTTATGTGTTTAAACTGCTATTGGGTCTTTTATGAGCTTTTCACTTTCACAGTGTTGCTTAAGATGATCTTTGCAGATGTTACTTGTTGCTTGCAAATATGGCAGAAAATCTACTCGCAATTGCTGTCTTGTGTCAAAACAGGGCAGCTGCATTTTAGACCAAATGTATAATGGTGACACAATGTGACATTAACCCTAACACAATGGTGACTTGAAACCACAACATCTGACCTCAACTTGTTGCACCACTAAGACATAATATCTGTATTGTATCCATATTGACATCCATAAAGTCTTTTACATTAAAGGGCATTATTTGCCATTAGATGGTGGAAAATTACTGTCTTAATTAGTGAGTGATTGAATCATTGAATTCAACCGATTCAATCAAAACATAGGTTCAGAAGCACATGCTGTATTTGTTTGGATCTAATTTCATTGGCGAAATAGAGCAAAAACATCTAAATCTAAAATCTAAAAAGATACTTATTAAGTTGGCTGAGAAGCAGCCAACTTACTGAAATGCTAAAAAACTTATTATTATTTTTCTGAGACTAAAATTTCTATACGCATCTCCTCCTACAGCTTTAGTGCTACAGACCCCAGAATCAGAACAGGCCACAGGCCTGTTCTGACTCGAGTTGCTATATCTTTTCTAAGGGATCGGGGGTACGGTGTCCGCCCCAGGGGTGAAAAAGCAGCCGAAAAATCCCATTGACTTAACATTGCGACGAACTTTGACGATTAATAACTCTGAGTGAGGAATTTGTAAAAAGATGAAACTCACCAGATTTGAAGAGGGTGACAGCCTCTGTAAGAACATACCATACAATGGGGTGAAAGTTGTACCCCTGGGGTGCTAGAGCTGCCCAAATTTGCCCCATAGAGATGAATGGGGAAGGCCGTCCCATGAAACAGCATCTACTATGGCAAATTGCATAGGGATTCTGAATTGAACATAGGTCTGCATCACAGTGTCACAGAGACAAGGGGGAGGGCTCGTTTTACTCAGACGACCAATGAGTGTCTCAGGATCACAGTGAAGCTATTAAGCCACGCCCTAGCAACCATTTAGAGCACCTTAGCAACCGATCCCATAGACTTCCATTCAAATAGATCGACTTCTATCTCTGGATAGAAAAGTCTTAGAAATTTGAGGGTGGGCTCGTTTGACTCGGGGCAGCAAACTGCCAATCACCGATGTCTTCAACACTTCCTAGCCACGCCGTAGCAACCATTATCGAGCACCTTAGCAACCAAATGCAAAGCGAGATATCTTCAGTTCTGAATGTCGTAGAGGCGTCGTGGTTGGTTTATATCGTTCATACTCACAAGGAGCCTTTGGAGTAACATCACTGTAGCAGTGAAGCCACTCCTTAGCAACCAAACAGAGAACCCTAGCAACCATTTAGCCAGACCTATATCTCTGCTTCTGAGTGTCGTAGAGACATGGTGGTTGGGTCTATTGACTCATGCTAGCAAACAGGACTTCCAACATGCTACATATGCTAGCAGTGAATAGCTACATGCTAATAGTGGTTAGCTAAGTGTTAAATTGTGCTAGGAATGCCATAGTAACTACCCAAAAGACCTCACAACTACCTAGTAACATCATAGCAACGACCCCGGATACCCTAGCAACTGCCTAGCAACCACCCAAAATACCCTAGCAACTACCTAGCAACATCCTAGGAACCACCCAGGATACCCTAGCAACCACCCAAAATACCCTAGCAACCAACCTGAATACCCTAGCAACAGCCTAGCAACCACCCAGGATACCCTAGCAACCACCTAGCAACCACCCAGGATACCCTAGCAACCGCCTAGCAACCACCCCGGTTACCCTAGCAACCACCTAGCAACACCCTAGCAACCACCCCGGATACCCTAGCAACCGCCTAGAAACACCCTAGCAACCACTCTGGTTACCCTAGCAACCACCTAGCAACACCCTAGCAACCACTCTGGTTACCCTAGCAACCGCTTAGCAACACCCTAGCAACCGCCTAGCAACACCCTAGCAACCGCCTAGCAACCACTCTGGTTACCCTGGCAACCACCTAGCAACACCCTAGCAACCACCCCGGATACCCTAGAAACTGCCTAGCAACACCCTAGCAACCTGTTAATTCTTTTTTCGTAACATACTTTGTAGATAATGTTAAATTGTGCTACCAACATGCAAAATTAAAGGTTCCGGTGCCACGTTCTCAGCCAACTTCTAAAGTTTGTCTCAACGAACTTTATCCTCTCTAGTTACTTATTGAACTGTTGCATAAAATCAATGTCACATTTGCAATCATGTTTATACACTCTCTTGCACGTTAGAGGAAAATGGGTAATTTGTGCTACCGTATCTTGAATTTTTAGGCATTTTTATTCATTTTGGAGGCAGTTTTACACCACACATGTGCAATTAGTGGACTTACAGACAATTTTAAGATTGCTCCATTAAATTTAATGAAAAGTGAGTGAGAAATTGAAACCCTAGAGTGGATCTGGAGCAGTAGAGTCATTACAAAATGCATTTAGCATGGATTGAAATCCACAACGCTCGATTACTGTCTTCTGCCTGCTAGAGCGGCATCAGCCCGTCAGTGCGAACTCAAAAAACACACTGTTTATACTATAAAATAGTGATTAAGTACATGCATTGGGACGCACCTTAATGCTGGGATACACTAAAAGATTTTTTAAAACCTTATCAGATGTGAGAAACCACAAACATGACGATAAAAAACACAAGAGACCAACAATTCAACAACAAATTTAATACACAAACAACCAATCCCAATTGTAAACACGGGAAATCGCTCAAAATCTCTGACTTTAGAGTAAACAAACATGGCGAACAAAGAGTGAGATCAAAAGGCGATAGTAATGTTTGGACTGCTGTGTACAGACAAATCATAGTTGTATTTCCATCTTCCACTGTCTTCCATCAGCAATTCTGAGTTAGCATTGTTTGTTCCACACGACAGTCTGCAGACAAGTGCGCGTTTGTCCTCGGGTTCACCTCACTTTTTCTTGCAAATGTTGCTAGATTTTTCTGGCGTCAGAAGCAGAGGTCAAGGTGTGTGTTTATTCACAGATTGTCATGATATCGGCATCTGCGGTTCTTCGTCATGAATGCCGTTTACCTGGTGTGACGCTGGAGCGATATTGTTACTCTGTGCATCACACTCGAGGCAGTCATGGCTTTACGGTTAGAGAGTCAGGCTGGTAAACCAAAGGTTGCGGGTTTGATTTTCAGTACAGGAGGGAAATGACTGCGGTGCCCTTGATCCTGTGTGCCACAATGGCCTTAAATCTGAGTTGATACAAAGAAAGAGATTAGTTTATTCAACAGAAACTCTATATATTATGTTATCTGAACAACATCTGAGAACCTAAGCTGATAAATCATGAACATATTTGCTTCATTGCAGTAGCAAACAGCAGTCAGACTGATTTAACAGAGAAACATCATGTACTTATTTTATTTGAATAAATAATGACCCAGAAACTGCCATAAAGCATTTACAGCCTTAGAGGGATTTGCGGTTTTTGATGTCACTTTGAATTATAGATGTGGCAAATTGTTAGATTCATGTTGTTATTTTTTCTAAATAGAAAACAAAAAAGGAGGTTCAATACAGGGCAGATTAAACATATTCCCAATCTAGATAAATGCAGAAATTTATCTAGTTTGTCTATATTCTAAATTAATATTAATGAATATGACAATACATTAAACAGTTTGGTGATTTCCGGGATATTGTGTATAATTTGTGGGCATCAGGGAGCCGCTGTGAATATGTGGGAGACTCCCGGGTGTTTTGAGAGAGTCTGATGTCGGTATTGATGAATTAGGCCCATAATCGTCCCGAAACGTGGCTTTGGTTGGCTTTGGTTGCTCACACAACTGCAGATCCTGATTCCACCCAGTACAACACGTTCCTGGAGCAACATCTGTGTTGATCCTTGAACAACATTCAATCAACCAATCAGACAATATATGAAAACACACACAAACACTGTCAAACACTGCTGTGTGTGAGAGTGCATATGTTCTCTCTCTCATCAGGGATAAAGAAATGCATTGGGACTTTGTGTCCGGCACATGTCGATAAACTCTCAACCCTTGCAATTGTCTCAATCCTCCGGTTGTGCTAATGTGTCCAGATCCTCCTCTCTCTCCGTTCTATTCCTGTGCGTGTGTGTTTGTTTAGTCTGTCTGTGGGATTTTCTACTGTTTATATAATGCTGAATTGTGGGTTATTGCCAGACATTCCCGTGTTCCTCTCTCCCATGTCAGATGATAACGCCGTGTCGCATGTAAACACACATGACATTCTTATGGAAATCAGCGTGAGCTGTTCTGCCCGTTCAGAATGACAGGCATGAGATGAGACGAATCTGAGACGAGAAGAGGAAGATGAAGACATCTCAGAAGAGGCTGTTTAGCATTCAAACAGCCAAAACGCAGAAAGAAGCAACAACCTCATGTATGTGTGAATGTGTAAAATGGATTTGTATGCTATAAAAAGTTGCAACGTTAGATTTTTAAGTACAATCAACTTTGATATTTAAGTCATTGCAACTTAAATTATATTAAACTGACTTAAAATGACCAAGAGGTCAAGGCATGGCTTATCGATCATCTATTGGTCAGATAGAGTGATACAAGTTCGCAAGTCGTAGCACCCAAACTTTATATTTTAAGTCACAAAACTTCTCATGATTGTACGTTTCCTGTCTCTCGCATTCAGATATGCACGAATGTAAGTCAATGGAATGGCAAAGTGTAAAATGCATTTTTGACTTTTCTTAAAGCAACTTGCTCTGACGTCTAAAAATATGTCAGTGCAATAATCAGTTACATCAAAATGTTTCAGTTTAAGAAATTTAAGTAAATTTAAATTTCAAAGTTTAAGTAAGCAGAATTTTTATTTTGAAGTCATACATTTTAATCACAACCAACTTTAAATATTTGAGGAAGCTAATTCATACATGTACATCATAATGACTGTGTAACCTCAATTTAAATATTTTTAGTAAATGCTAACTCTTCTAATGTAGTGTAGCAAAATGTTAAAAATGAATAAATCCTCTACGTAACATTAATCTTGTACACACACACACACACACACACACACACACACACACACACACACACACACACACACACACACACACACACACACACACACACACACACACACACACACACACACACACAACATTATAAAACACTTAATTTTAGCATTTTATCTTACTTTTGAGTGTCATGGCAAAGCATGCTGGGAAATAGATTTCCCAGCCCAGTTTCAGTCAAATTTAAGTTTGTCTAAATTAAAAGAAACAAATCAATGCAGTAATTCAGATTACCTGATGTGTCAGTTTTGTGAACTCAGAAGAAAAAGAAAGTTCTAAATACTCATAAAAGTTCATTTTAATTAACTCATTTGTTTAAATTACCCTACTCAAACCAGTTGATTATTTTGAGCATTGGGGTTTTAACAGTGTTGTTTTTATAAAAGCTGCTTAAATGTCCTAATTGAACTGAGCCGTAATCCCGGCTTAATCTAAGCCCTGACTACACGTGTATTTGCTGCCACTTTTGATCAATTCGATGTGTACTTGCTGAATAAAAGTATTCATTTATTTCAAACAAAACCAAATTGTAATGACCCCAAACTTACGGAACTGTACTGTTAAAGTCTGTAAATGAATACTTCAATAGTTTGATATTGTGTTGATGAAGCTGAATCGACTGCGTCATTCATGGGATGACTGGCTTCAGACTGTCATTTACATTTTGGATCAAATGTTGTGATTCATCTGAGAGCTGCTCGACTCAGTTCTTGGCTCACAACTCTATAATGCATCATTTTCTTAAACCCCTTTGGAGAAAATGAATGAGAAAAATAACTCCAGAAACGAGGCTGCTGTAAAAGTGAGTGGGAGAGAGAGAGAGAAAGAGAGAGAGACAGTCCATACCCTGCCTGGATTGTGTCTGTTTATTTAACAGAGTTATATAAATGAAGTCCTGCCGTCTGCCAGCGCTGGTCCACAGCGAACACAATCTTTATTCCCTGCAGATTTTATACCGGGGAGAGATCAGCCATTAAATCACGCCTGTATTTCAGAGTAAATCCTGCAACATGACTGGTGTGCATCTTGAGACACAACAACAACACTGATATATTTTAAGACCTGTCAATGCAAGTTTCTTTCAGTTAAAACAGCTCAAACATGCATTTTGAGAGGTGCAAAATCACTTTTCCTAAGCCGCTCTGAAGTAAATGCAGAATATATAATCTACACGACGGGATCTATTTTAGGTGCTAAACTAATTCCATGGCACGCCTCTATAAATATTTCCAGACATTTCCCTCGTCACCTCATGAGCCACTCATAACCTCACGAGCCCAGCCACAATCGTCAGCAGGATGATAAGTTCACACAAGCTCGATAAGACCCGGAGCTTGACTTGATGAAGAGCGTGCGAATGGCAGATCTTCATTAGGGAGCGCAGGAGGCTCCATGGCTGCCGTCCAACACATCAGCAGGCCTATGGCGGGAAGACTTATCTCGCTTTACCCCGTGTCTCCCCTGCCGAGAACGTAGGAGGAAGCTTGTGCAACGCATCTTGTAATAGAGCAGCGCTCTACCGTCGTCCTCAAGTGTGATTTTACATCTTTTCACGGTTAATTACGAGCAGAAACGACTGGGACGAGAGAGCTGAGGGGGGAGAATGGTCGCTTTTTCTTAACATACATTTGCTACATTCAATTCCCAGACCAGACACTAATTAGGAGAAACACAGAGATGGTTGTTTTGTGGTCTAAAAATACTCGCTTGCATTGCTTTTCTCGCTTGCTTCCATTCATGTGCACTCTATCTCCAGAATCATAACGGCCCTCCAGGTGGAATTTCATAAAGGCGAGGGACTTAGTTTGTCAGCGAGTGGATTAGAGGTAGATTGAATTGGACAGCGCAAGAACAGAAAAATGGGTCAGTGTTGCGGTGGGGGAGGCACGAAGGCTCCCGGTGGCAAAACAGGCCCTTTAGAGGAAAAGTGTCAGTTGCAAAGCAATTATAATCTCCTTAGCCCTCCGCAATTACAGTGACGTTCTTCCCTTCCAATGGGAGGAAATACCACCGGAGGATTTTTATGCTGAGCTGAAGCGGGGAGATTTTTGCACTTTAGGCAAAGCGTTTGTGTGTAAGATGCTTACACGAGGCGACAAAGTCTTCCCAGAGCACATTAACCTGGTCATCTAATACAGACTGGCGTGCTTTCAGGCGCTGGCGGTCGCGTGACAGCTTTTTCCCAAATGTTTTAAGCAGCATTTCATTAAAGGTAAATAATGGGGTCAGTTAGAACCACAAAGCTTTGAGGCGTTGCAGGCACCGATATTCTCACACAAACACCTTTTTTCGTTATTTGCTGTAAGTTGGGAATGGTTGAGCAGCCATACAGTTCAAGCTCAAGATGTTTTCTGTATCTAATACAAGGGGTAAATAGGGTTAGGGTTAGGGTTTCATCTCAACAAAATAAACACACAACCAAAAATGATAGCAGTCATGTTTATAAACTGTGCAATATTGCTTTAAAGTAACTTTTAAGAGCTGGAGTGAACTTTGACATTCTAATCAGTTCTTGCTTTCTCTGGGAATCGAACCCATGACCTTGGCGTTGCAAGCAATATGCTCAACAGTTTTACTTCTGAGCTACAGAAAACCTCAACTCCTGAAACGAAATCTGAAAAAACTCTTTGTAATGTTTTGACCTGATTAAATTCGGAAATTACGTTGCACCAGTTCGTCCTTTGAGTTATTTTGAAGTTCACCTGTCTTAAAGGTGCTTTGGGTCGTTTCAGGTGTCTGGGAAGTACATATATGTGAACGCTTCAAACCCGACTCTAAGAGCATCTCACAACCTCAGTTTCTTATGGTTAAATTTGTGTAGCAGCTGTAGGCGAGTGTTACGAATAGGGATCGTGTGCGATGCAGCTCGAGGAGGAACAAGGAAGCAGCAGGATTAACTCAAACAGAGTTTAATATATAAAGGAAAACCAAAATACTATCAATAACAAAACAGCACACTTGTGCAAAACTTCAGCGCCAGGGAACAGGACCCATCCACATACTTCAACAACCGACAAAGACAAGGGAAACACAAGAGGGTTTTATACAAAATTGAATGAAGAACACCTGGGTAGACTAACAATGAAAGTGATTGAAAAGACAGGTGCAGGAAGGACATGGAAGATACACAAAAGGGACCCGGAAGTGGAACCCGACAGGAAGTAACAACTAATCTTACACACAGGAAGTGAAACATTGACGCAACAAACAGGACTATGGGTAACAGCGAGTAAGAGCTGTGTGTGTAGCTTGTTAGTGTGTCCGCCTCCCCTGCTGAAGACCTCAGTTTGAATCCCGCTCGGGTTGAGTAGTACCGGTTACACCTGCTTATTAGATGTATTATGAATGCAAAGTACTCCAGGTTGGCTTTATTTTCCCTTTCGTGTGATTCTGAATATCTTTGACTACAGATTACCATTCTAAAGTAATGATGACACAGCAGAGGTGGAGAGATGAAACGTCTTCAGATGACAGATTAACACTCTTTAAGAACCTTACTTTTATGCAAATTGCAAGGTGATTTCCTTAAAGAGGAGTTTTTATTCTCTTGTGTACTGGTGTTTTAAAAGAAACTGACCTAAACAACCTATAATGTAGCATGAATAGCTTTCTTTCGTCATAGAAAAACCACATCGCGTTCCCGATGCGTTCAAAAATGAGTCTTGATATGAGGAGGATTCATTCAAATTTGAGAATTGCCATCATTTTCTAACCCTGTCAACATACGGATGACTAAGCAGGTTTAATTTTTTTACCTGCTGCAAGAATCAACTTTAATGCTGTTGTATAGAATGCAACTGAATAAACCCTTTCTGTCTAAATGACATTTAATGTTCACTTTAGCGGGGTCGCCCAACCAATGTGACTGTCCTCATCGCACCTTTCATCGCCCCTCAATGCTAATTCAAGACAGGTGCTGATGAATATTGATGAGCTGTTTAACCTCTGAGCTGTGATTACCACAAGGAGGGCGTGTCCTCAAACTCATATGAATATTAATATGCTCAGCTTGACGATCTTCAACACTAAACAATGACCTGCGTCTTCATTGAGAGGTTGCTTGAACGTCACATTCAGCACCGCTAATTCCTGAGAAAACTTGTATGAATGGATCAGTTGGATTAGAAATGAAAAGCTGATTGTTCCAGAGATTATCCCAAACTTGGCACATTATGCATGCCAGGGTTATTTTATATTACAATGTGTCAGTCTCTTCAGAGTCAAATCCACAAGACTCCATTATTGTCATTATTATCATCAGGTATTATTTCGTAATTTTAACAGTAGGAGGCTAGTTAACGTACAGTCAAATAAATATAATTGGAAAAATGAATACAGGAAGAACAAGTCATCTAAATTTCCAATGAAAACCTGTACTGATGTTTCAAGAATGATCACTTTTGTACATTAGGGTTTTATGTTGCATCTCATGTTGTTAAATCCATGTTTATGGCATTATTTTAGCATTGTGTGCGACTATGATGTTGTTTTGTGTTTATGTGTAGCCTATCTTCTATATTTATTACTTACCTTAGCTTGTAGAACAGCTATTTGTGCCGAGCTTGAATTCTCTGTGGCTTTCTCATTACCAGCTGTGTTTCTTAATGTTGTCGGTTTGTTATAAAGGCAGGAAAACAGATTTTAGCTTAAAGTAGATGGTATTTTACATGCATGCATTTATCAGATGCTTTTATCCAAAGTGACTTGCATCGCATTCAAGAAACACATTGACATTCTAATCAGTTCTTGCTTTCCCTGAGAATCGAACCCATGACCTTGATGTTGCAAACACCAATGCTCTACAGGTTGAGCTACAGGAAAGCATGTCAACTATATTAGTTGACGAAATACGGTATGTGTTTTTCTTTCACATTTAATTTAAACACATACAAGTAAATTTAACAGATTCTTTCCCAATACAGTAGGGAATTACTGAGATATTCTGAGCAGCAAAGCTACTTGCATAAAGCAGCAACGGGCCGCGTTTCTCAAAAGGATCAGGTGTAAGAAGAGGCGCAGCTGGTTTACGCACAGCGGTGGATCATCACTCTCTTCGGCCCCTTTAAGAATGGCGAGGTGGGTTGGTACGTCAGGTAATCACATTCGGCACAGGTGAGATTATCATTTCTCCTGCGTGAGCTGTGTGTCACTCCTCTGGAAAGGTGAGTTTTGTTAACTTGAGTGGTTTAAACGGCAGGGAATTATATAGAATGTGTGAAACAAACGTTATTCATATCTGGATTAATGTGGTTATTTCCTGTAATGTTAGAGTACTCGAGTGCATCAGATGTTGTTAGAGAGTGTGTTATTTGCGCGCTGCTTCTCGTTCTTGGTGTTGGCTTATGCTAATTTATTGTTGACTTTGTGTTTTTTTGATTGTGTGTGTATTCCGCTTGGTTGTGTTTGTTTGTGTGTGTGCATTTGATTCAAGTTTTTATTTTATTTTTATGTTGTTTTTGTGGTTAGTTGCATACCATTTTTTTATTTGTTCAATTAATGAACTGGGAATTTGTGGTGTGTTTTGGTTTTCCTTAGATTTACTTTTTATTGTGATTTGTGTATCACATTGGGTGGGATTCAAGATTTCTTGGTGTGTGTGTGTTTTGTTTGATTGGTTGGTTTGGACTGCTTAAGCGTATTTTATTTTGCATAATTTGAGTTGTATTAAAAGTATTGAATTGAGGAGCAACCACCCCCTTTTTCAGTTATTTGTGCAGTCTGGTTGGTGATTTTTGTTATTCATCAACATTACTGATCTATAGTAGATCTCTTTTTGTGTGTGTGTACAGTTGGCCGGAGTCACTTAATCTAACTAACGAAGCCCTTAGGGTCGATTAAAGTGTTGTAACCCAGTGATGAGTGATGGAAGATTTGTACTCTTGCACATTAAGTATTTAGGCCATCTCAGTTATTAATGCTAGTGAAGGTTAAACCAATTGGTTGAATATTAAAGTGTTTTCATAATTATTGTTGAATAAACTTGTGCCATTTGTCTCCGCTAGTCCTTTTTCATTTAGTTTGCACATTCGGGGTCCCTAATAGGGGCATCTGGAGAGTAAACGAGAGAAGCACCTTCTGCATTTACTCGGTCACCACATGGCCTAATGCATTGAGGAGCATCAATTATGCCATAACGGGCACAATCAGAGCCGGTTATGGCAGCTCTATATCCTGGGTGGGCTAATATACAAGATGGATACACAGATAGATCTCTTTGAGAGTCCTATTAACCGAAAAATGGCTTCTGTGAGAATGACCCCTAACTGATTGAAGATAAACAACACACTTATTATTGTTAAGCAATGAGTTCGCCTCGTATCTAACAGCAAGCCAAAGAGGACAAGTTTCAACTGCATTTTACAAACCTTACAATGCAATGAATGATTGTGCTTAGTTGTGTTTTTGTATGCTTTTACGTAAATGTATTATTGTTAAATTAAGTAACTTGGAATTAGTAGTGTATTTTGGTTTTCCGTAGATTTCGTTTTTATTGTGATTTGTGTATCACATTGGGTAGGATTCAATCATTGTGTGTGTGTGTGTGTGTGTGTGTGTGTGTGTGTTTTCTTTGATTGGTTGCTCCTAATCAGGCATCCTTGAATAAGGAATGCTTTTCTACTGCTCATGTTTGCTCCATTTGAGCGTTGGCCAAATTACACTTAAAAATCAGCAAGGACTATAGAAATGTATATTGATATTTCCAGCTCCCCGTGATTCGCACCTTGATGGCATGCAGATATTTCTGTTTGTTTTGGCTCATGTGATTGTCAGCCTCTGCTTTTCCGCTTCACACTGTGCCATTACTTTCAGGAACAAAATGAAGCCTGCAAATTTCCCAGTGTTGCTTTTTTTATTGGTTGGTTTATTCTAGAGCCCTTCATTAAGCTTCTCAAACGCACAGCCCTCCTTCCATATTAATCAATGCACAAATAAAAACAACAACAACAACGACAGATTAACACTATCTGTGCCTAAATTCTGATTGGGTGTGTGAGGCAGAGGTTTGGCTGGGCTCAGCCCGACATCAGCAGCTCTAACGGCCCCTTTAAACGTCTGGTTCAGCTGATAGGCTGTATGTCTCTCTCTCTCTCTCCCTCTCTCTCTCTTGTAAAACCTCTCCGAGACATTCCGCACCCTCCTGAAACTCTTCCACTCACTTTATCTCAAATTGAAGAGTGTCTGTCTGAGGAGAAGGAGAGACGTTTGCGCGTCTCCATCTCCATTGCGCACAGAGAGCTGCTCGATTATCTTCTGTTTCTGTGTTTCTTTCATTTGTTCACTTCCTCGCCAGCCGAGCCGGATCGATTGTTGATCGCGGATGACGGATGCGCGTCTGGAGAGCCACTTTACCTGGATATAAACATGCGACGCCGTCTTGTTTCGACGCTCCAAACCATGGAAACCTGTGTGAAATGAGTGATTGTGTGTATGCGAAGACGCTGAGAGCCGTCGTGCGCTGTTTCTGCCCTTCACTGCGCGTTTATTGAGGCGTTTGGAGAGATTTGGTGTGATTGGAGAGGTGCTCTCTCGCAAGAGTCTATGGAACAGCACATTGCGGGACATGGATAGACAGTGTGAGCCGTCTGTGGATGTAGTGCCGATGATCCGAACCCCTGTCTGAGGTGTGTCAGACGTCTGCTGGTCTTGAGGAGTTTGTGGTATGCGAACGCAACGACGCGCCGCGTCCTCCTCGCGCTCCTGTCCCGGGCGCACAGACAGTAAGTGGAACCCTGAAACCTCTTCAATAACGCGCAAGGCTTATCTGGTCTTAACGCTGTTTTTATTTACTTTACGTAAATTAGATTTTTTTTTTTTTACTTGCATTAAAAATATCGTTTTGAAAAGGCTGTATGTACATTATACTTAGAGTTGCATGTAGAGGATATATTTTATTCCAGTTTAAAACCTATTGCTGTGCAGACTCAAATAAGTCCTAAGCACTACTGTCACCTCAGTTGCCCTGCATAAAAGATCCAGTTAATTGAAAACACGTTTAACTTATAACGGGGCATGTTGTCACACTCTATGGGGTAAGTTGTCACGATGAGTTTGACACTGGTTTGAGAAGAAACCCTGTTTAAAATATGAAATGCTATCTGGAGAAACAAAAAAGCTAAATGTAAATGAATTGAAAGTGGCTTTTAACCATGGAACAATTCATGAAAGAGCAAAAAATGAATAAATAAAATATTGTTTTGGCTAGTGGAAACTGCTTTTAATGAACCGTGACAAGTTTCCCCAGTCTGCCATGCATGTAAAATGCTTATGAGAATACAACAGTTAAAATGTACGTTTATTACATAGTGACTTTTGTGTTCATTTGTCAATGTGAGTTTACTGTGTTCACTTGTTTAGCCAATAAATATAATAAACATATGTTGATATTAGGTTTTTAGTTTAGTGGATAAAATTCACTGCTAGGGAAAACCACTGTTAAAAAAGAAGCATTTGTACAGATATATTTTTGATTTAAAACCTGATATAAGACTTTGTGACATCTTGCCCCAGTGTGTTTTAAACATGTTTAGTCGACTATAATGCTTATAGTGTGACTGCTACTAGTGTAAACATACATTTCTAGTGTATATTTGTCTGTTGCAGTCTAACGGTGTCCGCTAGATTCATCATGCTGAGGCAGATGCTGCTGAACTCCACGGCAGCAGCTCGAGACTTCGACCTGATGACCAACACACACACGCCGGCGCCGCTGAACGTGTCCCACGGGCCCGTGAGCGTGTCAGCCCTCCTGAAGCCCACGGGCCGCGGGAGCGCGCTTCGAGAGGGCGAGCCTGACAAACCGGACCTGGCCACATACGTGGTGATGTGTCTGGTGCTTTTCCTGCTGGTCCTCCTCATCGTGTTCTTCATCAACTGTCAGCTGAGGAACTCTTTCTTCGCCTCCATGCCTTACGACCGCTCACTGCGAGAGGCCCGCAGCTCCTACAAATGAGGGTCCTGCCATCGGAAAATAGGATGCAAAGGGGTTCAGATAACAGAACCAGCCCGAAATGAAGCTGAACTCATTGATCTGTCTGTATACAATGACTGTTTTGTATTTCTGCACGGCCTTTTCTGTCCATATAGGGTTTATCACAAGTCGTGTGCATTATGTAAGAGATTATTTTCTTGTACGGTGTTAAACCATGATTAAATCTCACATTTATGACCGTCTGTGTGTCTGGAAAATGTGCAGAAAGCCCTGCTGATAGTGATCACGGTTTATAGGATGAGAAGCCGCAAACATGAGGCTTTAGAAACTGTCTTACCCTTTTTTTTAAATTACTTTGTCTTCAGAGTTTACAGCCTGGTGGTTAAAGGAATTTGTTTCTTCATCTTCTTTTCATAATTTACTCACCCTTGCGTTTTCCAAAACCTGGGTTGTGCCTCTTGTACAACAATGCAACTTGCTGATTAAAGGTAGGGTCGTGTTTTTCCGAGAGCTAGCTTTGAAAGCATAAGATCCCACCCTCCCTTCAAAACTACACCTCCTTTAAAACACATGAATGTGTACAGCAGAGAGGAAACACACACATCATGCGAGACAGCGTTAAACTACCTCATCTCAAAGCACATAACATTACAATAATAACGAATAGAAACAACTTAAAGATGTCTGACCTGCACCACCTGACTGCAGATTCATTTCAGCGATGATAGTGTTGCCACTGAAACACATAAATTCAAGTCACGACCCACACACATTTAGACCACTTAACTTGCTGATTATCGTGATGTGAGGAGACTTTTGTCCGGGGGGGTATTTCCTGAAACCAGGCTTATCCAACTTCTATATGATCGTAAGTTCTGTCAATATCAGAATAGTCCAACAAGTCTGTGTTTCCTGAAACCACTGTTCCAACAAACATTCACAAACAGCATCGCAAAGTCGTGTGCTTTATAAGCAGTCTCTTTTTTGCAAGTCACGAGGGCTCAAAAAGGCCTTATCTTAAGAAAAGCAAGCTGATATTCAGCACAATCTATATATTTTATTTTAAATATATAAAAATGTCATTTATGCTTTTTAGTTTGTCAGAAGATTTAAAGCACTGGATTTGTGCTCTAGTACATGAGAACAAGCATATGATTGAATCTGGAAATAAAGCAAAATAACTTAAAAAAAATCGAATAACTCCTCAGATTCCATGTCCATAATTTATAACATAATAATATAGCATTAATTCGATCTCAGACAGATTCATTAAAATAAGTTATCATTAACAAAGTGGTTCAATGACAAATTTGCGACAATGGTTTTGTGAAATCCACAGGTGGATTTCTTCAGCCATGCATTGCACTATGATAGTTAAGTAAAGAGTTATGTCGCTGCACATGAAACGCTCGGCACAACAAAATATGTTTCTAGAACAAATCGCCTACCCTGCCTTTAACTGCCATAGTAGTAGCTGGAGACACTGACCAATCAGTCTGGACTGTTTCCTGTCATCTGGTTCAACAGTATTGGACTGACGTCTTTGATGACGTCACATGCATAACTTCTGCTAATTAATCTCTTTGAGATCTCCGAGATGCTGCTTTGACAAACATGGTGTCTAATGACTGCTTTACACTTTTTGTTCCATGCTGTTTTGCTTTATTTAAAGTTTTATTCATTTTATGTGAATGCGAACTCTTCAAAAACGCCACTGATTGTTGATACTCTAAAATATAGAGATTAAAATGCATATACATTTAAATGGCATGTAATATGAAGAATGTACTGAATGTTAGATTGCTTTCTGTGCCCAAGATCTCAATGTCTTTATATAATTTTAACGAGAATCTCTGCTTGAAAACTGCGGTTACAATCACTTTAGTTTGCGATGCTGTTTGCGAATGTCGGGAAACGGCAAATCCTTGAACTGTGTTGGGAATGACGGAACTTCAGCCATAGTTGACTAATGATGCTTTCGGGAAACGCACTCCAGAATTAATGCATTTCTCACGTTGACCACAAAACAATGAGTTTTGATGATGCATGAATTGCATGAACAACCATATGCCTGTTTAAACCAGTATTATTTATATACTATTATAGTATTTATTAATATTTGAATACGCCTTTATTTTTGAGTGTTTGAGTGTTTTTTTGTAATTTTGTTATACACTTTGGTCACTTTTTATATTAAGATTTGTTCATTTTTATTTCAGTATTTTTACTTATTTTAAGCTTATTTTAATTCAGTTTGTTGCCAAGGCAAGATTTCTAATCTCTTCCTAATTTTTCTTCATCTAATATTTATGTTTAATTTAATTTCAGCTTCAGTGAAGTCAAGTCACCTTTATTTCTGTATTTCTGCTTTATACGATACAGATTGTCTCCTGGAAACCGGAAAATGATGATAACAAACCTATTTTTAGTCTTCGTTAAAAATAACACTGATTTGATTGGAAGATTTTTACGCAGAAGAAAGTCATTTAGGTGAGTAAATGATGTCAGAATTTAAATTTAGGGTTGAATTGTTCCTTGAACGATCTGAGCTAAAGGGTTGTAGGCTCAAGTCCTGATAAATCATCACTGTTGTGTCCTGTGAGGCGATTCAGAAGAAAGCAACACCTAAATGAATGGACCAGTCGTTAGTCTGGCTTCAGCTCAGCCGAACTCATCCATCGATGTTTGTCTGACAGTTATTCTATTCTCCTGAAGTTACGAAAGATGCCAGCGCCAGCAGAGATATAAATCAATCTGATATCTGTCTTAATCCGCATCCGATGCGGCAAAGCCGTGATGACAGACGCAGAGAATCAGGTGCCACTCGATAAGAGAGAGACTCCGGGGCCCATAATATCAAACCAAGACAAATGGATGTGTCTCTCTCCTCAAGAGCCTTTCTGAGCGGCTCACGGAGACTGAAAGAAACAAATGCCCATGACAGAAATATCCAGCTGTTCTGAGGTAGATATGCGCTTCAGGTAAACCCTACGTTGCGGGGACAGTTTTTTTGTTCGTATGAGAAGAACAGCTTATAAATCAGACTAAATGTTTTTTGATAATGTAAAAATGCAGAAGGTTTTCAGTGAAGGGTAGGAGAGATCATTATGGAAACCTTGTGAAAGAGCTTGTGTGTGTGTGTGAGAGAGAGAGAGAGCGAGAGAAAGAGAGATAATGTGTGAGGGCATGCGTGTCGTGTGTGTGTGTGTGTGTGTGTGTGTGTGTGTGTGTGTGTGTGTGTGTGTGTGTGTGTGTGTGTGTGTGTGTGAGAGAAAGAGAGAAAGAGAATGTGTGAGGGCATGTGTGTGTGTGTGAGAAAAAGAGAGAGAAAGAGAATGTATGAGGGTGTGTGTGAGACAGATAGAGAGATTATGCGTGTGTGTGTGTGTGTGTGTGTGTGTGTGTGTGTGTACGCGAAAGAGAGTTTCTGACCTACACTTTTGAGGACTACTTTTCTGAAAAATTTCCCCAGAACATCTAAAGGGAACTTTCAACTAAAGACAAAAAGGCTTCAAAACCCTTAAAAATGTCATTCTCCTCAAGAGGTCGAACTACACTTCACACGAGCTGTGTGTTATTTATCTTTTTGTTATTAAACTAGATATTCTACCCCTATTACCTCAACACAGCTCATATTTATGTTTAATTATTTTATGGCTCTAAACATTTAATCTAAATTCAAATTAAATGAATTCATTAATTTTAGAATGTGTAACAGGATTCAAGAAACATGAATACAGGTTTACATTAATAAACACTCTTTGGAGGCTTTAGTTTATGTTTTAAGTTATATTAGTCATAAATTAAATATATATTTAGCATAACTTTTGTAACATGGTTCTGTGCTTGAATACTGTCAACACAATACAGTTGTTTACAAATAATTTGATAATAAAGTATAATATAACCTTCTTCGGAAATAAATGTAATGATAATTTTTTATATAATGAATATATTTTAGAGGTTAAAAACTTAAGATTAAAATCAGACCAAGTTATTGACAGGTTAACAAGTTTGAAATCTCTTCTGCTCATCAAGGCTGCATTTATTTTTTTTAACCAAAAATACAGTAAAAACAGTAATATTGTGAAATATTACTACAATCTAAAATCACAGTTTTCTATGTGAATATATAGTAAAATTGTGATTTATTCCTGTGATTAAAGCTGAATTTTCAGCATACTTGATGCACAAGAAACATTTATGATTATAATCAATATTGTAAACATCAGCTTATTATTTTTTGTGGAAACTGACATTTTATCCAGAATTCTTTGAAGAATAGAAGAATTTTTTTTATGATTTTTTTTATATATATGTCTGTATTGTGATTTTTGATCAATTTAATGCATCCTTACTGAATAAAAATCTTATTTGCTTTAAAAAACATTAATAACTTCAAACATTTGAACAGTACTGTACTTGTTACTTGTACTTGTGCTTGTTAAAAATGTAAATACCACTGCAGTAAAACATAATTAACCCATTCAGGAATTCACACTGGGGTTTTTATTGCTTCAAAACATGAAATCGGACACTAACTTGTAAAGTTTTTGACTGAGTGAAAAACACTGAATGCGCGCCTGTCCTCCACTGAAAAACCGCTTCCTAAAGAGACTAAATGATATCTCTAACAATGGATTTTTGTTTTGTTTAAAGCTTTAGGTTAACCTGAAAATTCATAAAGAACAATACGAGTGTGTGTCGGTTTTGTGTGAACAGGCCTGGATGACCTCAAAACTTCACAACAAACCGTTGAGTCCGTCAGTCGGGGTCCTTCAGTGTCAGCGGCCCCTGATGTTTCTGTGTGTTTTCTCGTTGAGACGAGAGCTCTGGGGAACTGGAGTGTGTTCTGTAGACAATAATGACTGGGTCGGGTTGAGTCAGCACAATTACAGTGAAACATGACGGATGAGGACAATATCAGAGCGCTTTCTGCAGAGCTTGAGGAAATATTGTGCAGTGCTTAGAGAGAGAAATCTTTCTGCAAAGAGCTGAGCGTGTTTGTACCCGTTTACGGCACACCTAACCATCCGAGGCCTGTTATTACACACACCGCTGAAGAACACTGACTCTCAGCAACTTCTCTCCGCTCTTCATTTAGTCGGACATTTGCGTTAATGAAACGACTCGTAATGTGTCCGGATTCATCACGATCCGTTCTGCTTTTGTCTTTTAATGGGACGAATCTGAAGCTAATTTCACACGCTTCCCTGCGGTTTAATCCACATGGAGCAAACAGGCAGTTCATCCTCTGACCAGCAGGCGGCGCTCACATACAACTCTTTTACTCTTCACATTTATTGATTTTAGTTGCAGTGATCAGAATACAGAAGAGAAAATCCAGAGTCTATATGCTGGGAGTCAGAAAAGCAAGCAGAGGAAATAAATGATGCTTTATTTTTAAATTAAATAAATTCACATAAATGTAGTTTTGGATCCTATATGTATATATATATATATGTATATATATACTTTTTTGTGTGTGAAAACTGTGATACAGAACGTGAAAGCGTGAAAAGAACATCATTTATTTGAAATAGAATATTTTGTAACATTACAAATTTCTTTTGATCACTTTTTAGATTCATTTTCATTTAATAATACATCCATGCTGAATAAAACTAGGGTGCAAAATGTGTAGAAATAATGAATTGCAGACTATCAATACACACACTGACAATAAATATAAACATCACAGACAATATACTGGACATACACAACAATAGACACTATACCAGCGCACACAAACTGACTTCTGCACAAAGATCCATTCATAATGATGAATCTATGGAAAAACCTTCTTGCGAAGTTTGTTTTATCATCTGAATATTCCATTATGCTAGTTTTGTCATGTATTGTGCTGTCGTAAATAACTATTTTTTATTATTTAAAAGATAAAACAACCCCCCCCCCCCATTCAATAACCATAACTTTTTATAACGTATCAGTTTTATAAAGAATTTGAATTCATATTTTCATGTTTCTGATGAGTTTCCCTGAGGTGTCAACAGGCGTCAGTCTTGACCTGTGTGTGTCTGTGTGTGTGTATGTGTGAGAGAGAGTGTGTAAGTGAGTGTCTGTCCGTCAGTGTGTGTGTGAGAGAAAGAGTGTGTGTAAATGTGTGAGAGAGAGAGTGTGTAAGTGAGTGTCTGTCTGTCAGTGTGTGTGTAAGAGTCTGTGTGTGTATGTGCTGTGATGTGACTCAGGTGTGTGTGCGCGCGCGATGGCTCCTCCCATCTGACCTGCCCAACACACACAGGAAGAGAGAGAGAGAGAGAAAGCGGAAAACTTCAGCTGATCTGCTCATGGCTGTCCTGTGAATCTGAAGTGTTTATCATGAAGCTCAGGGACTTTCTCTCGGTCGTCGCAGGCATTGGTGACAGCTCTGCGGATTGACAGCTTAACTTGATAGCTTTAGAGACTTATCGCGTAATTTGTTTATTCGAGATCGAGACAAAACTTGCGCGCGGACTTTAGCGCGGAGACCCGCGAGTTCTCCTCAGCGCGCGCGTCGGGTCGCGGAGTGTCCGTGTAAGAGAAGGCGCCTGGGCTCCAGGGTTCAAACTTCCCTCCTTTTCCTTTGTGCCGGAGGTCGAGCGCAGGCAGGCGGCGCAGCGGAAGGCCGCGGCGGATTCAGAGTGTGAGAGGATCCGCAAGCGACTTTATAGCGCAACAATGGATCCAAACTCCGCGTCGGCTGGTGCTCCCAAAAGTGGGAAAGACAAGGAGAAGAAAAGCAAGAAGAACTATGAGGATGGAGACGGAAAGAAGAAGTTTGTAAGTGTTTTCTGTCAGTCCTGCAGTGAAGCATCAGCATGTGTTTGAGCAGAGCTGTTTAAGAACCCGGAGAGGTTCTGAGGTGTTGCAACTCGAGCGACACTGTGTGTGTGTGTGTGTGAGGGAGAGAGTGTGTTTGTGTGTGTCAGTGATGAGGAAGTGTTCTATGTCAGGGGTCTGTGCTGAGAGCCGTCACTTCTGACAGCTATCATGAACTAAAGTGTGTTTTTGTACTTGTACAGTGTTAACACCGTCAGAAGTGTCATGTACACATTAAAATGTACCATATGGTTCCACCGCGGAGGGAATGGCAGTGTGAGTGAAGCGCTACATTGTCGCGTTCAACGTTCCATTTTGCGTAACTTTGTTTCATCCGAGCGGCTTTGGAATGTAACATTGTCTCAGTGTCACTCGCAGTTACCGGAACCGCTCTGCCTTCGGGAGAATCCCGCTAGAACTCCACAGACACTCTTGGAAGTCGTGGAACTGGAAAAGCGCGAATGAGAGGGAATTCTTTGACGTCATACAAGTTCTAGCGCGTGCGCGTGTGTGTTGAGACTAGAGCGCGCCCCCGAGAGAGTGAATCTCAAGCCACGCCCACAAGAGTCTCTTCAGCTCCAGTGTTTTGAATGCAATACATTAGAAAACAATCATGTTATGGTAATAATGAGATTATAATTATGACTTAAAAATACAAATATTTATTATTTATTAAAAAGGTCATTCCAAAGTCTTGAAAATCAAATTTTCTACTAATTTATATATTTTTTTAATTTCTAACTTTTGACTTCATGTCATAATTAAGATGTATCATTCTTCTTATGTGGAGGAAATTGCTTTTTTGAACAAAAAGTATGAGTAAGTTGTTCTTTGTGGTTCATTTCATTTTTTTTTCTTTTAGTACGTCATACAGGTCAAGGGTCAGTGGCGATAAGGAAGATTCATATCTCTCCATTACATACCTGAGATTGTGAAAGAGAAAGCTTCTTTTAGTGTTCATCAGTCAGTTTCTTTCCCGCTGGAAGTGAAAGGTCAAGTTAAGGGCGTAGTATTGTAACGGGAGGCTGTTCATCATGCGTTATGATATTGTTGCATACTGCACACCAGGCAAATGTATTGGATATTAATGCAGCATATAGTAAGCCGTTGTTCTGCGGGGAAGCTGATATTCCATCATCAGGCAGTGTTTCACAGACTCCCGAACACCTGCTGTGTGATAGTGAAACTCTAGACTCTGTGATGAGAGGAAACTGTAATCCAGCACTGTATGTGAACGCGTGCGAGCGCTTATTAACTTTGACCATGCAAACAATAATTACCAGCAAAATACCGTAGTTACTGCAGTTAACCATTATACATTAATATGGGTTGTCATTCAGATGGTGTAAGAAGCTTATTTTGCTTTATTTTAATAATAGCTGGTTAATGTTTGTAAGTGTTGTGTGGAGTTTTCTGGTATAGTCATGGACGGCTGTTTTCGTGATGATTTCAGCATGGCTAGTGACGGATCTAAACAACACGTTTATTTGATTCTGACGTGGAGAGCCGTCTGATTGGCTGTTTTCATTGGGGTCTCTTTGACATGGGACACACTTGAGTGTCGGATCCACCGAAGCTCCGGCTGTACAGTTGTAGTTTCTCAGATGTAGAACAGTAGAGAGTGATACTTGCAACATCAAGGTCATAGGTTCGATTCCCAGGGAAAGCAGGAACTGATTAGAATGTCAATGTGTTTCTTGAATGCGATGATAAAAGCGTCTGATAAACGCATGAATGTAGATGTGAGTTGTCTGGTTTACACTAGTTTGTAAATGAAAAAGTGTTTCTTCTCACGTTTGGTTTCATATGGGAACAAGTCTGGTTATTATAATCCTAACTTTAATCTTTGATATTCATTAGTAAACAGCATTTTCTTTACATGCGTTTGCTCCAGTGTGACCCACAAACGTGGAAGCAGGAAAAATATTCTCAGATATTAAATGTATGTTTGAGTAAATCTGTCAATATTTTGACAGCCACCATTTAAATGTTTCCATAAAAAAAGTAATGCAATTAAATTATTATAATTAAATAAAAAACTTTCTTGTTTAATTGCATTGTTTATATATGAATCAGTTCATTTTAACCTTCAAAATATACATTGTGCAATACCTATATATATTTATTCATATTAATCGATTTCAAGTTAAGCTTGTAAATCGAATTTTTGAAAAAAAAAAAAAAACCTACTACGCAGGGCTCTATTCTGTTATTGTAGATTTTAATAAGATATTAAATATTTATTAATTCTATGAATAATGCATGCTTTCTGGTTATTAAAATGTAAACAATTCAATTGGAATAAAAAACACGAACAAACAGAAAGCATAATTTGACCCTAAATAAGTGATTGAGAGAGAGAGTGTATGTGTGTGTGAGGGAGAGTGAGAGTGATATAATAGAGAGAGAGAGAGTGTGTGATAGAATAGAGAGAGAGAAATAGACAGAGTGTGTGTGTGTGTGAGTGATATAATATAGAGAGAGAGTGTGTGTGATAGAATAGAGAGAGAGAGAGAGAGAGAGAGAGAGATAGACAGAGTGTGTGTGTGTGTGAGTGAGTGCGAGTGATGTATAGAGAGAGAGTGTGTGTGATAGACAGAGAGAGAGAGAGAGAGAGAGAGAGTGTGTGTGTGTGTGCGTGAGAGAGAGAGAGAGAGAGAGAGTTTGAAGGTGTGCTCGGTTGAGTGGAACAGCTGTGTGTTTTGTGTCTGGAGCGATGTGTCCTTGTCTCATCTGTGTCCTCTCAGTGGTTTCATACTCTCCCTTCAGCAAGGAGGACACACACACACACACACACACACACACACACACACACACACACGTCTACCTGCTGTTGGCGTTTTCCATAATGAGCGTAAGGTCGTGTTTTTGTACGGAAGTCATTCCTGTGAGGGAGATTAGATCAGTGGCTGAATGCCGCTTACATCTGTCCCCCCCAGCGTCTCTGTCTGATGATGTCACATCCTCTCAACCTCCGTCCCCAGAGATCACAAGCACACAATATGACGTTTCATTTAGATTTGATGCTGTTAGTTTCAGATTGAAGCGGAGCAGTTATTGATCATAAGTTGAGATGTGTGTGGTGTTCCAGACAAAGCCTTCGTCAAACATTCGGGGTCTGTTTTAATAAAGCATGCATTAGATTGATCATTAGTGACAGTAAAGACATGCACTCACAGTCATGTTATTAACAAACAATTAGAAAATGGTTTATTTTTATTTGTGACTCGGTGGAAGATAGAATCAATTCCGTCCCACCTCTAATAAGATATATTTTACATATGGTCAGAAGTCAAAAAAATATCGTGAGATGATTTTATGTACATTGCATTTGTGTGTTTGTCTTGTCATGCACCACTGCGTCCAGTGTGTGTCTTCGCTGACGGATGTCCCTCGACAGCTGTAATGCTGCTCATCTTCATGGTTTGTTCTGGAACATTCCACTGAGGAACATCAGCTGAGCAGTGTTTGTGTAAAAACAGTCCAGAGAGGGTGTGTGTGTGTGTGTGTGTCCCTCGGGTCAGTGTGTTGGGCAGGTTTAGCTGAGTGTTCCCCGTCAGGACACACAGACGATTAGATCGGCGGGTTCAAAGGTGCAAACGCTGAGTTTGGTGTGTGTTGCAGCTCATGCTCGACCAATCACAGCCAGCATGTGTGTTTACTGCTGTGAAACTGTTACTTTACATTCATGCATTTATCACACGCTTTTATCCAAAGCCACTTGCATTGCATTAAAAACAGTTCTTGCTTTCTCTGGGAATCGAACCCATGACAATGGCGTTGCAAGCACCACTCTCTACTGTTTGAACTACATGAAAGCTGTTATTATTAGTAGTAGTAATATTATAGATATTCTAATATTATAACTTAATATTAGAAGAATATTAATATTCTTAAGTAATATTCAGCTTTCCTGTTGCTCAATCAGTAGAGCATTTGTGCTTGCAACGCCAGGGTCATGGGTTCGATTCCCAGGGAAACCAAGAACTGATTCAATGTGTTCCTTTCATGCAATGTAAGTCGCTTTGGATAAAAGCATCTGACAAATGCGTGAATGTAATAATTACTAACATTAAATCATTAATATTAGTGTGTAATCATAGTTAGTAAATAATATTGAATTATGAATGCATACAAATATAAACTACTGTTTGGGACCAGTACGTTTTAACTTTTTATTTTTAAGTTAATGTTTTTAGTTAGTGCTGTCAGGTCGATTCATTTCATCTTGCATAGGTTGTGTGTGTATATTTACAATCTTTTATGTTAGATGTGATTGACAGCATTGCTTTTAATACTTTCAGATGCATTACACTGATCAAAAGTAATGCTATGATTAAAATCCGCACTAAATGCTGTTCTTTTGAACTTTAACTTTACCAGCTTTTAGATTTTTTTTAATATGCGAATGGTTGACTTGCTTTAACACTGAAGATATGAGACGCTCGGCTTCACTCTTCACACACTCATCCGTCACACTGACTGACAGAAGCTCCTGATGTTTCGAGCGATCTGAGAGCTCATTCTCTTTCTGACAGTCATGTTTTCCTGGACATCCGCTGACTCCTCTCTGCCGCCCGCCTCTGTTTACCTCATAATATGTCAGAGAACAAGCGCAGAATAACACGTACTGTATTCTTAAAAGAAGTGTTTGTAGCTCTTGTAAATCAGATTACATTCTCAGACGCCCCATGATGCAATTCAGATGCTGTCTGGGAAACTCCTCTCATAAAACAACAGTGTGTTTCACATGAGTGCGGGGGCCCCTGCGTTCAGACGGACCCTTTACTGTGGAAAAGAACCCTTTTCTCCGCCATTATTGGTGGCATTTGCTTAAAGTCCCACTGAAGTGCCTTGAAACACGCAGCATTATTCAGTGTGTAGCTGTAACTTCCACTGAAACAGGAAGTTAGCGGGTGGGGCTTGTCAAACAGCCCCTCCCCCTATTAAAAAACAGCCAATAGTATTTAGTCTATATCGTAGCTTTGAACAGTTGAGCTTGATAAAGCCGCAGTTTACTCCTGATCTCTAAGCGTTTCTCCTCCACATCTCTATAAAACACATGATTGTGTGCAGAACTCAAACGGGTGGATGTGTTTCTCCATCACATGATCCGCTCTGTTCTGTCGTGTCTCTGGATCTGCGGCGCTTCACTGACAATAACGTCAATCCAGACTTCATTCCTCCAATCAAAGATATTCCCACTGTCTGAATCGCTCTATATAGTGACTGTGAGTCGTTCACCATGTAGAAAACAGTGTGTGAACGAGTGACCGATTTCTGCCGCAGCTTCAGCCTCTGTTTATAATGAAGGGGGCGGAGCTTCAGATTCTAGAGAGCATTTGATTGGACAGGAAATTTGACGAGAGGCTGAAGTGCTGTGATGTCATCAAAATCATTGAACCTGATTGGTGGAAGTGAAAGACTACATGTTGAATGCTTAAATCTACTATTTGTTATAATTGATAATTGTCATTGTTGCGCAGTAGCTTATTGATAACAGGGGAACACTCATACTAAAAGTTTATGAGTACTTATGTGTACATACATGTGTGTGTACATACATACGATTTCATGGGGACTTTGAGGAGAGATATTGCTCATATTTAGATATTTGCTGAGGTGACTGAGCCATGCCGTGAGAGAGAGAGAGAGAGAGAGAGAGAGAGACAGACAGATTCATCATTGGGAACGGAAGGAAAAAATTGAACCGAAAGTAAACTGAAAATGCAATAGTGGCAAAAATGTTTTAATGTTTGTGCTGGAATTGAACTCAAGGTCATCAGAACTGTCATTGTTATTGTTAATTTTCTATCGTTCTTTCATTTCTCTCTCACCCGTACACACACACACACACACACACACACACACACACACACACACACACGCGTACATATAAGTATGTCTTGTGTGTGTGTGTGTGTGTATGTAATGTGAATGTGTGTCTCTTCTGCTTATCAAGTCTGCATTTATTTGATGATAAATATAGTAAACAGTAATATTATGAAATATTAGTTACAAAATATAAAATTATGTGAATATATATATAGTAAAGTGTCATTTATTGCTGTGATTAAAGCTGAATTTATTAGATGATAAATACAGTAAAACAGTGTAATATTATATCAGTGTAAAACAGCTGTTTTCTATGTGAATATATAGTAAAGTGTCATCTATTCCTGTGATTAAAGCTGAATTTATTAGATGATAAATACAGTAAAACAGTGTAATATTATATCAGTGTAAAACAGCTGTTTTCTATGTGAATATATAGTAAAGTGTCATTTATTCCTGTGATTAAAGCTGAATTTATTAGAGGATAAATCCAGTAAAACAGTGTAATATTATATCAGTGTAAAACAGCTGTTTTCTATGTGAATATATAGTAAAGTGTCATCTATTCCTGTGATTAAAGCTGAATTTATTAGATGATAAATACAGTAAAACAGTGTAATATTATATCAGTGTAAAACAGCTGTTTTCTATGTGAATATATAGTAAAGTGTCATTTATTCCTATGATTAAAGCTGAATTTATTAGATGATAAATACAGTAAAACAGTGTAATATTATATCAGTGTAAAACAGCTGTTTTCTATGTGAATATATAGTAAAGTGTCATTTATTCCTGTGATTAAAGCTGAATTTATTAGATGATTAATACAGTAAAACAGTGTAATATTATATCAGTGTAAAACAGCTGTTTTCTATGTGAATATATAGTAAAGTGTCATTTATTCCTGTGATTAAAGCTGAATTTATTAGATGATTAATACAGTAAAACAGTGTAATATTATATCAGTGTAAAACAGCTGTTTTCTATGTGAATATATAGTAAAGTGTCATTTATTCCTGTGATTAAAGCTGAATTTATTAGAGGATAAGTCCAGTAAAACAGTTTAATATTATATCAGTGTAAAACAGCTGTTTTCTATGTGAATATATAGTAAAGTGTCATTTATTCCTGTGATTAAAGCTGAATTTATTAGATGATAAATACAGTAAAACAGTGTAATATTATATCAGTGTAAAACAGCTGTTTTCTATGTGAATATATAGTAAAGTGTCATTTATTCCTGTGATTAAAGTTGAATTTATTACATGATAAATACAGTAAAACAGTGTAATATTATATCAGTGTAAAACAGCTGTTTTCTATGTGAATATATAGTAAAGTGTCATTTATTCCTGTGATTAAAGTTGAATTTATTAGATGATAAATACAGTAAAACAGTGTAATATTATATCAGTGTAAAACAGCTGTTTTCTATGTGAATATATAGTAAAGTGTCATCTATTCCTGTGATTAAAGCTGAATTTATTAGATGATAAATACAGTAAAACAGTGTAATATTATATCAGTGTAAAACAGCTGTTTTCTATGTGAATATATAGTAAAGTGTCATTTATTCCTGTGATTAAATCTGAATTTATTACATGATAAATACAGTAAAACAGTGTAATATTATATCAGTGTAAAACAGCTGTTTTCTATGTGAATATATAGTAAAGTGTCATTTATTCCTGTGATTAAATCTGAATTTATTACATGATAAATACAGTAAAACAGTGTAATATTATATCAGTGTAAAACAGCTGTTTTCTATGTGAATATATAGTAAAGTGTCATCTATTCCTGTGATTAAAGCTGAATTTATTAGATGATAAATACAGTAAAACAGTGTAATATTATAGTATTGACATTCTGATCAGTTCTTGCTTTCCGTGGGAATTGAACCCTGACCTTTGCGTTGCAAGCACAACTCTTTCTACAGGAAAGTCTCTGCTGTTGTAAAGTTGAGTGTGACGGCAGTGGAGCGTCTGCTGACTCAGTCGCGTGTGTGAGATGCTGTTTGTTCATGTGTTTTCTTAGAAACTTGTGTTTCAGGAAGTAACGCTCATAACGACAGGAAGTCCGGGTTTACCCTGTTGCTCTGTCTCCTGTGTTTTACTGTCACGTTACGCCATAAAGGAGATCTGGATTCGCAGATTTAAACAAATATAGATCTATAAAACCCTGCAGGGATTGAGTTTCAGGTGTTGTGATTGGATGAGAAACCAACACAAACCGCTTCAGCCAATCACAGGCCGTTCGGCGGGTCTTTCCCACTGACAGACGCTTTTGCATGTAAACTGAAGCGTGTAAAGCACTAGTAGTGTTATGATGATGAATGTGCAGCTGAATCATAATCAGCCTGAGTTTAGTTTTGGAAAATGGGGGGGGGAATTCCTCCCTCCCCCCTTAAGTGACTCTTTTGGGGGGATTTTTTTTATTTGGTCCTTTATAACACTTTATAATCTCACTGCCTGTGAGAATGTCTAATCCTGAGCTGACGTTCTGCTACTGATAAAGGAGATCTAATGTTCAGTGTTAAGATCTGAAAAGCAGTTGGACTCCTCGGTGTGTTTTGACTCAGTGTGTGTTTCTGCAGATGTGTGTGAGATCTTGTGATGTCCAGTGTCTCTGAGCTCAACGCTTGCCCGATAATGCCGACTACTCAAGTTTCTACGGCCTGTAGATTACCAGCGTGAGCAAATCTTTGCTGAAAAACCTGTTGCACTCATTCTTCCACATGCTTTCTGTCGTTTGATTTGATCCTTTATATTTGATCAAGTAAAACGCTTTATAGTAGATGAAACCGGTTCAGCTCGTGCTTCACGTTCTTGTTGTGAATTATTAACTGATTCGTTTTAAAAAGTAGTGAAAGTAATTCATCTTGTTAGTTATGTTTCTAGATGAACACTTATTGGATTGAAGCAAAGGGTTAACTTGATTATCCATACACCATTTGTTTTTTTTTTAGGGGGGGGGGAATTGGCTTTTAAGGAATGTTTATCAGTACGTTTTAAAACTTGAGCTTCATAAAACTAAGCATCTCATTGAGAGATATATTTTGACGACTGATATTTATATGCAGTTCATCTAATTGATTTACATCACAAGCATCAGAAGTTCATCTTACAACTTTCCTGCAGCTCTAACAGGGGTGCTTGCAACGCCAAGGTCATGGGTTCGATTCCCAGGCAAAGCAAGAACTGATTAGAATGTCTTAGTGTTAAAGTTTATTTTATTTTTTTAATGCATATTTTGTCTAAAGGTTCAAAACCACTTCCATTTAAAAATAAAAAGTTCTCTATTGTTTCAGATCTTGCTTTACAGGGTTAAAGGTCAAATGTCCTCACTAATATAGTAAAACATCCTGACGTATATGGTTTCACTTGTTCAATAGACTCGTATATGGTCCCTATCAGTGATGCTCAAGTATTGCAGGTCCAGAGTTTACACTTTAGATCATTTTATGAATCTTAAGATATTAGGGACAAAAAATAAAAATAAAATCAAAGATACAGGGGAATACTAAAATAATAGTAATCCTATGTATTGTGTATAGCTGTGTAATCCGAGGCGAGTGCGGGCTGTGCTTCAGTGGCCCGAGTCTGGATCGAGAAAAATAAATCTCAGAAATGTTTGCTCTTCTTTTATTTGAGGTTTTCTCGAGAATCACTGATCAAGATGATGCTTGTGTTCAAATCTAATGACTGGATTAGAAGATAAAAAAATATGAACCTGAAAGTAAAACAATGCAAGTCTATGAGATGAGCTCGCTAATGTAGTGATGTGTGTGTGTGTGTGTGTGTGTGTGTGTGCGGTCAGTGGATTGTGCTCCCTTCAGGCTGAATGGATTAAGGCAGACTGCCAATGTTGTGAGTGTGTGTGTGTGTGTGTGTGTGAGAGAGAGAGAATCGTTTTTAAATAGGTTGTGAGTCATTGGATTAGATTCTGAGGTGCAGGTGCACCGATACACACTCGTGTGTGTGTGTGTGTGTGTGTGTGTGTGTGTGGATGGATTGTGGTTCAGTAATTAGCCAGTCATGCAGTTTGACAATGAAATGAATCCTGTTCATAATGACATATGAAGTGCGACGCAGTCGTGTGTGTTTTTCTTGTTAATCTCTTTTGATATTAGTCTTTAATGTGGCTTTTCTTGGCAACAAAATAACTTTCTAAATATGACACACCCTCCTCTTAAATGAAGTCATTTTCATTGGCCCTCTATTTAAATATTACACTTGTTTTGCACATCTCTGTGAGTTACAGGACTGAAATTCCCTTTGACCTGCAGTCTCTCCGTAACAGACAGATTAATCTGTCTAATCTCTCTCTCACTGTCACACACACACACACACACACAAACACACACACACACACACGATGGCAGGTATATTAGGTGGAGTGTGTGAACGTCTGTGATTCAATCCCAATCTTTGTTAGGCTGTTTGGTGTGTCTGAAGAGTTTTATTTGTTTGAATCACTGAATGTTAATCAAATGTTCATTAATGGATCTGACGTGACCTTTGTGCTACTTGAACGAACACACACACACACACACACACACACACACAGACAGACACACACAGACACACAGACAGTGTGAATGGGTTTCTTTGTGAGTTTTAACCCAGTAGAGTCTCTGTCTTGATGTCAGAGGCACACAGGCAGAATATTAAGTGTGTGTGTTGTTTGTCGGTTCTGCTGAGACTAATCTGCACTTTAACAAACTCATAATTTGAAGCAATGCCAATTAAAATCATCCTTTTTAAAAAGTAGTTAGCTACACTATGAACTACCATATATATTTTATATTTATTCAACATTGATAATAATGATGATGATACAACTATTTGCAAGTTTTGTTTTCTAAATCTAGTTAAGTCGAGGAATCGCATGTGAATGAACTGATTCACTAAAACCACCCGAACAAAATGATTCAGACTTTTAATGCTTTTGACAATTATAATTATATTAATTTAGCAGTCCTGCTTAAGTCTGGTGTGAACAACAACACTTCTCAGTGAGAAGAGAACTGTCTCTCTCACACACACACTCACACACACACACACACACACACACACACACACACACACACACACACACACACACACACACACACTTATTTGATCATGTGTCTGTTTGCTTTTGCAGAAGTTCAGAGAACGCCCAGAGTCAATATTGTGAGAAACGTTTGGATTTTTGCACTTTCTGCAGAAAATATGAATGCTGATTTCTCGTGAAAGGGATGCCTTTGTTTTCTTGAGCTCTTTCTCTCTCTCTTTGGGATAATGGTTGGTCGTTATGTGGTCGTTATTGAATTATTCGCCTCTGACATCACTTCCTTTTTGCACCCTTATCAAGTAATCAAATTCATGTTCGTTTATTTGTATGTTCTCTAATGATCACAATCCCTCTGAACCAGGGATATTATAGTTAACTGAAACTACATTTAAAACATTTTTTAAAAGTTTGTTACTTAAAAACAACAACATAATTTATTTATTTTAATTGTAGCTAGTTTGTCTTAATGTGCTAAAATTACAGAGATAAAACTGAAATGCAAATCTATATATACACTAAAATAT
The DNA here is from genome assembly GCA_037043235.1 of Rhodeus uyekii. Lineage (NCBI taxonomy): Eukaryota > Metazoa > Chordata > Actinopteri > Cypriniformes > Acheilognathidae > Rhodeus > Rhodeus uyekii. The sequence continues at coordinate 131,358 of JAWRVZ010000316.1, forward strand.
AAATAAAAATTACAAACATAAAGCCTTTAAATTGGTTCTTACACACACATGTATGAATTTTTTATATATATATATATATATATATATATATATGTTTTATGGGGGCTCTCAATTAGCATAATTGTTTTTAAACTGTATATTCTCTCCCTCTACATCTCTCACTCTACACCCCCCCCAGGAAGAAGTAAACATTTCACGCTCCCCCCCCCCCATTTTGGATCTTTTGCCTTATTGTTTCCATGGCGATTTGTCATCTTTGTAACGTGACATACCGCAGTCACAAACAGCGCTGTATGATAGATGTATCAGATTTATTTAGTTTTTTTCTTTTTTATTCAAAATAGTCACAAACTTGTTGGCTCTGTCATCAACTACCTGATATTCAGATTCTCAGATATGTGGAAGTGAATGTTTTGTCGCTTAATTTTTACAATGATCATGTTCGTTGATGTGTGAAGATCGGTGTTAGTTTGCGCGCAGTTTAGAGAATCTGATCTGTCTGATTTACAACTAGGGATGAGCGAGTGTAGTCGACTACACGGTACAGGGTGCCACTAGTCGACTACACGAGAAAAAAAAAACACAAGATTTTATTGTTCAAATGACGTTTTAACCTTACATGTAACCCTCTGACGCGCGCGATCACACGTGGGATTAGAACGATCCGTGTGTCTCGTGATCAATTGCTAAATTCAAACGTGTTTTCGCACATTGGCTGGCGCTGCGGTCGCGACGGACGCGCTCAGTGTTTGTCTTATATCACAGCTATTCAGTTTTCAACTACGTATCTTTATTTTAGGTTTCAGACGTTTAAATTCTCATAAGTACTGGCAAAAAATACATTTATAGTTTGAAAAATACACACCGATGTCTATAAAAGCGGAAATAACAATCCATTAAATTATAAACTGACAAGGTGTTTTATTCATATCAGATACACATTGTATTGGTAACTATAAACTTCATATTCTTCTCCTGCTTCACCAGACACTTACTGTCATGTATTTCGAGAGAAGTGACTGAATTTACGTGTTGTAAAGCCGACAGATTAGATTCTCTGAACTGCGGCGCCCGTCTTTCATTACAGATCAGCTGACATGATCATTATAAAAGGCTTTTGAGTCAAAACGCATTCACTTCCACATATTTGAGAATTGGAATATCAGGAAATTGATGAAAAAGCCAACAAGTGTGTGAATATTTTGAATAAATAGGCAAAACTAAATAAATGCAATACATCTGTCATAGTGCTTTTGCGGCTGCGGTGTGTCAGGTGACAAGCATGACGCGTCGCCATGGAAACAACAAGCAGAAACTAAATCTTTACCGCAGATCTCCCATGCGTTTTGTTTATATCAGTCGCGGCGGGTTTAATAGTGACCACTGAAAGACGAGCGAGGTGTGGGAGTGTTTTAAAGTAGGAACTGACATATAATATCAAACTGACATAATGATTCCACTGGATCCGAGCATAACCATATTAATCACGTGAAAACACGTGAATTTAGCAGTTGATAACGTGACATATGAACACTGGTGTGATCGTACACGTCAAAGGGTGAAGGGATGGTTATCTGAACTTCATATCTGCTGTTCTTGTTCAGTGCAAGAAACCTACTCCCTGGCCAAAAAAAAGCATGTTCCCCAGGGTCACGCCCCCCCGGCATCGCTCCACGCCCCACTATTTAAGAACCACTGCTCTACACCAACTCAATACTAATAGAGTATTTAAGGTTCCTCCACTGTGTATCTATTACAAACAAAGCCTAGACACTAACCTAAGACATGCTAGCAAACTTATTAATTCATGTTAAATCAGGCTAGCAACATGCTTATTTGTGCTAATGACATGCTAGTTAATGCTAACCATAATCTAATTCATGCTAGTGACTTGTTAGTTCATGTCAAATTATGCTAGCAACATGTTAAATCATGCCAATGACATGCTAGTTAATGGTAAATCATGTTAGCGACATGCTAATGTTAAATAATGCAAAAAATATATGCTAATTCATGCTAGCAACATATTAGTTCATCAAATAATGCTACGGATATGCTAGTTAATGCTAAATATTGCTAGCAACATGTTAATTCATGTCAGAAATATGCTTTTATCATGTTAAGTCATGCTAGCAACATATGTCATGTTAGCAAATGTCAATTCATGCTACATGTTAAATCCTGCCAGTGTCATGATACTTAATGCTACCATATGTGTGCAACATGCTAATTCTTGCAACTTTAAACTTTCAGGCCAGGAGTTCTCAAGCCAATTTCAAAGTTTGTTTACAAACTTTACTTGTCTAGTTACGGTTTATAAACACTATAAAATAATAATTTCTGTTATAAGAAGCCACACGAAAGTTCTCAGAAAGCAGTTTTCAAACTTTTGACTGTTACAAAGTGAGTTTGGAATAAAAATATGCTGTTCATTGTTTCATTTGAATGAAAACTGTTATTTCATCCTCCGCCTCAGTGATGGTTCATTGTTGCATCACCGCGTCTCCCGTCAAACAGGGTTGCTGGGTAACGGGCGAGAGGAAGTGTTTTATTTGTGAAGAATCGGTTTGTACTATTGTGTAAATGAAAGGTCTTCAATGAGGTCCTGTCATCAGAAGCTCCTCAGTGAGGGTCAGGCCATTGTGTGTGTGTGTGGCAGGTGTTTATTCATGCGTGTAACTGTTCCTCTGGGTCCAGCCAAGCGTTATCACAGAAAGCATGTCAGCGCTTGCAGGCGGATGTAGCTTAAAGGACTTCCTGTTGACTTGTAGAGTCACACACACTGTTAATGGACTGATATCTGTATATAAATGTGACCGTTATTCTGAAGGTGTCAGTCAGAAAGGAAGTCTTGTTCTCTTTAGTGTTTGTTTCTCCTCTGCTTTTATAAAGCCTGACTGTCTGCTGAATGATGGATAATCTTGCATGTTCATATAATACCACAGAAAAGAGGAAATCATATTTGCATAAAGAAATCAAGTGGATGCTGAACAGTGGTGGGGGGTGAGGAGAGACCCCTGAGTGACCCCAATTGTAAAGCGCTTGGAGTGTACAGTAATGCATAGTAAAGGGCTATATAAATGCCTCATTCATTCATTTGTGAAGGGTCATGTGACACTGAAGATGGAGTAATGATGCTAAAAATTCAGCTTTAATCTCAGGAATAAATTGTATTTTACTCTATATTCACATAGAAAACAGCTGTTTTACACTGATATAATATTACACTGTTTTACTGTATTTATCATCTAATAAATTCAACTTTAATCACAGGAATATATTACACTTTACTATATATTCACATAGAAAACAGCTGTTTTACACTGATATAATATTACACTGTTTTACTGTATTTATCATCTAATAAATTCAACTTTAATCACAGGAATATATTACACTTTACTATATATTCACATAGAAAACAGCTGTTTTACACTGATATAATATTACACTGTTTTACTGTATTTATCATCTAATAATTGCAGCCTTGATGAGCAGAAGAGACCCATTTAAGAACATTTAAAAAAAGTACTGCCCCCCAGAGTTTCTTTTTTACACACACAATAGCGTTTTTTTTTTTTTATTGCATTTATTTGTTCTCCATTTGTTAATGTTGCGGTGCAGAGCAACATTTTGTGACCTTCACCATATTATATTAAGATTAGCAGCATTAGACTGTCTGTTATACACATTAAACTATTTGACCTATTAAATATCATGCTGTTTTGTTTCTTTATATAAACTAAAACAATGATCTGCTAGTGTGTGTGTCTCTGTGTGTGTGCGTATGCTCCTAAAGCAGTTTTTGCATGCGTGTCTTTCTTTGTGACACTTCCTCTGAGCACTTTGTGCAGGAAGTGGCTTGTCACATTTTAACGGGTGTGTCTGGTGTGGCCCAAATTATGACATCATTTCAACACACACACACACACACACACACACACACACACACACACACACACACACACACACACACACACACACACACACACACACACACACACACACACAGTCCCCAAGCTTCAGTTGGCAAATCGAAATGGACATCTGTCTCCATGGAAACCAAGCATGCACACACACTCACACGAAACAATGCTCAAGACTTCATATCGGTGTATCTATTTTTAGAAGGACATGCAGAACCCGTCCTCTCTGTGTGTGTTTGGTTGACTCATTAACATTAATCTGATCTGACTAAAAATAACAGACACAATTGAACTAAAATGATGTAGAAAAATGTGTGCAGACTGGTTTATGAGTGATGAAGGATGTCTTTCCTTCACTCTCCGCTGCATCTCCAGTCGTTTCCAGATGTGTGAAATTCAATTAAATCAATAGGATTTTAAGCGCAAATGAATCATCAATTCAGCCTAGTGTCTGAAACAACCTTCATTCACAAAGTTCTGCACATTTCCTGTCTGCCATATGTTCGTTTATTAAATATTTTTGTAACTCGTATCGCACTATGAACTGCTGATAATATTGTAATTCTCTCTAATCATCCCACATTAATCTGGAGATTTGTCTTAAAATATCTCAGGATATTTGTAAAGAACAACACTATTCTATTCTACGCTTACGGATCTGTATACGTTTGATATTTTGTCTCAAACACTGTTTCCTGTGTGATTACATTGTGACCCTCGACAGTTCTGTGTGTGTGTTTCTGTGTATACTTGCCCTTTATATTGAGTGTTTGGGTGTGTTTGGGTGATTTGTGTGAGGGTGGAGCTGTAAAGAATTAACTTTGAGTTTGAGTAATGAGAACGAATTGACTATTTTTAAGTATGTATCATAGTATGACACACACACACACACACACACACACACACGTGCACAGAGGGAGAGTGGTGTAGTGTCTGAGAGATGAAGAGAGGTTTATTGAATGTTTGGGGTTTTTGGTGGTCACTCCACAAGGTAATCTTGAAGGCTGATAGATCATGTTCTGGAAAGTGAGTTTGAGCCTCTCTGTGATGGAACTACAAGTCGTCATTCATTGCCCGATCATAGGTTTCTGGTAGGTTTGTAGACTCATAGTAGCGAGTAAAAGTAGCAGGTGCTGAGCTTGTAGCCTCCTGTATGGAGTATTGTATACACTCACCTAAATGATTATTAGGAACAGCATACTAATACTGTTTGACTCCTACGTGGCATTGATTCAACAAGAAATGTTGGCCATATTGACAGGAGCATCTTGCAGTTGATGGAGATTTGTGGGATGCACATCCAGAACACGAAGCTCCCGTTCCACCACATCCCAAAGATGCTCTATTGGGTTGAGCTCTGGTGACTGTGGGGCATTTTAGTACCGTGAACTCATGGTCATGTTCAAGAAACCAGTCTGAAATGATTCGAGCTTTGTGACATGGTGCATTATCCTGCTGGAAGCATCATCAGAGGATGGTACATGGTGGTCATGAAGGGATGGACATGATCAGAAACAATGCTCAGGAAGGTCGTGGCATTTAAACGATGCCCAATTGGCACTAAGGGGCCTAAAGTGTGGCAAGAAAACATCCTCACACCATTACACCACCACCACCACCAGCCTGCACAGTGGTAACAAGGCATGATGGATCCATGTTCTTATTCTGTTTACACCAAATTCTGACTCTACCATTTGAATGTCTCAACAGAAATCGAGACTCATCAGACCAGCAACATTTTTCCCATCTTCAACTGTCCAATTTTGATGAGCTGATGCAAATTGTGCCTCTTTTTCCTATTTGTAGTGGAGATGAGTGGCACCCGGTGGGGTCTTCTGCTGTTGTAGCCCATCCACCTCAAGGTTGTGCGTGTTGTGGCTTCACAAATGCTTTGCTGCAAACCTCGGTTGTAACGAGTGGTTATTTCAGTCAATGTTGCTCTTCTATCAGCTTGAATCAGTCGGTCCATGATCTCTGACCTCTAGCATCAACAAGGCATTTTCTCCCACAGGACTGCCACTGGATGCTTTTCCCTTTTCACACCATTCTTTGTAAACCCTAGAAATGGTTGTGTGTGAAAATCCCAGTAAGTGAGCAGACTGGGAAATACTCAGACCGGCCCGTCTGGCAGCAACAACCATGCCACGCTCAAAACTGCTGAAATCACCTTTCTTTCCCATTCTGACATTCAGTTTGAAGTTCAGGAGATTGTCTGGATTGTCATTGGTTGATTAGATAATTGCATTAATGAGAAATAGAACAGATGTTCCTAATAATCCTTTAGGTGAGTGTATGTACAGAGTATATGGATAGAGTTCTGTATATGTACAGAATGTATGTATGCGTATAGGTATATGTCCCTCATCAAGGTCTGCCAGGAATCTTGGAATAATCTTTGAGGATCAGTTGACTTTCAAAGATCACATCGCAAAGACGGCTTAATCATGCAAGTTTGCCCTTCACAACATCAGGAGGATCAGGCCATTCCTAACTGAGCAACACAACTGCTGGTACAGGCCACGGTCATTTCCAGGCTTGATTATTGTAGCGCTCTTCTGGTCGAACTTCTAGTGCAATCAAACCCCTGCAACTGATCCAGAACGCTGCAGCACGTCTGGGTTTCAACAAACCCAAAAGGACCACGTCACACATTGACTCTTGCTTACAGATCTAACACACTCAGCACCTCCTACTTTTAATCGCTACTATGAGTCTACAAACTTTCCAGAAACCTGCGATTGATTACCATATTTTTCGCCACATAAGACACACTTTTTTCCCCCCAAAACTAGGGGGGGAAGTTGGTGTGTCCTATCCGATGAATATAAAGAGTCCGCGGAGCGCAGCCATGGCCATAGCCGTGGTGATGACGAGTGAGGGGTAATGATGGACTTTACAGTGATGACTGTGGTGAGGGGGGCGTGGTTCCGGGAGGTCTGCAGCGGGAGAGAGAGTCGGTAGACGAGTGGTGCGCAAGTAGATCAAGTGCAAATTGACAAACACCTGTGTCTCATTGAGCCGGGAAGTGAGAGATGGGGAGAGAGACCCGGGCGAGACGCGAGTCACCACGGAAGCAGAGAACATGAGGCTCCCGAGTGCAACTGAGAGAAGTGAAACGAAACCGAGAGAGAAACGAAACCGAGAGAGAGAGGCGTGACTCACAGAGAGTGAAGCGTGAGCGCCGGACGCGCATGTTTTTGTTGTTTTTTTAAAAGTCTGAGTAAATAAAAGAGCCCGCGATTCTCAGCACGCTGATCCTGCCTCCTCCTTTCTCCCGGGTTTCGGCAGCAGTGTGGTAATGTTCTTTTGTCACAGGGAAAGAAGGAGGCAGGGTCAGCGTGCTGAGAATCACGGGCTCTTTTATTTGACACCAGTGAGGAAGAAAGTGATGACAATGACTGCATGGATCTGTCCTTCCTCATTTCTGAGGAATTATTGGGGTTCGAATAAAAACATTACAGCCTTATTTTTGTCACTTTCACTGTTTACTGACTGTTAATGAGAGGAAAGATAGTTCTTAATATGTTATATGGCATAAAATTGTTCTTAAACTGCTGTTAACTTTACAGTTGGTATAAAATATTCTACTACAGTATTTGGTTCAGAATCTTTTTTTTCTAGATTTTCCTCCTTTAATATTGGGTGCGTCTTATGTTCCGGGGCGTCTTATATGGCGAAAAATACGATAATGAGCGACGACTTGTAGTTCCGTCACTGAGAGGCTCAAAATCACTCCAAGCTGCTCCAATCAATGTCTGAAGCTTTGTATTGTGAGACTCTTGTGTGCTTTTGCCTCTTCAAGATGAATCGCTTTCTTTATTCCTCATGTTGTAAGTCACCTTTGGATGAAAGCGTCTGCTCAAGGAATGAATGGAAATGTAAGTGTGGTATATGGCTAGAGTACTGGACACATTTCTCACGTTTGGTCTCGTTAGTTTACTCCGTTACTCATGACACAAAGAAACACAAATAAAATGTCCAACATATCAGGAGTAGTTTTATTGAGAGTAACTTAGTTACGTGGAGACCGTAAGAGCTGTGATTGTGATGTTTGAGTCAAGGGCTGTTTGTACATTATGCTGTATTTATGTAATTCCTGTGAAGTCTCGCATAAAAAAACATGCTTCAATTTTAAATGTGTTTGAAGAAGAAATGTTACATTTATATAGCGCTTTTCCAGAGCTCAAAGCGCTTCACATAGTAGGGGAATCTCCTCAACCACCACCAATGCTACTCATCAGAGACGACGTATAACACCAGGATTGAATTTAAATGCAAAAGTATAATATATTAAATATTACCTACCAAATTTATATATATAAATATAAATTTGGTAGGTTATTGTTTTTTTGTTAAATCATTTTTATGTAGTATATTTATTTTATTAATTTATTTATTTGCATAACAAATAAATTAGCCGTAAGAGTGGAATAAAATACAAATACAATGAATTTAAAAGAAAATTAAATGATTTTAGATTAATTCAAGATTAAATAGGTTTAATGTATAGAAACTAAATGACGATATGTAGATGATGTAATATTTCTGTATCTCCATGGTAATATTTGTAAATATTTGTAAGTCTGTTACGGCAGCGTTTGAAATCCACATTCCTCAGCACAGGTCATGCGATCCCTGCTGATTTTGTTTAGAGGTCAGAGGTCACATTCCCCGATGCTGACTCACCGATTCTCAGGTGACATTTGGAGAATCAGCATGGTGTTGTTTGGTTTCCATGGAAACGCCTGATTGCATGCAGGTGACTGTTGATTTCCCGGGAAGAGGAAGTGATGCGCTGCCGGTGATTTTCTGGCCTGCGCTGCCCTCGTGTGGCGAGACGCTCCCAGTGCCAGATTATTAACCTCAGAGTCTCCTTTAATGGCATTTTATTTTGGATTTTAGGATTTTATTTTGTGTTTCTGATTGAGATATGTGGTTTTATTTTTATTTTTTTCATGTCTTAATTTCAATAGAATAGAAATAATTGTGTTTATAGTTTTGAAATGGTCTTTGGCCCTCATTTCAATTTCCTTCTGTCTTTCTCCCCAGTTTCCTCCCTCTCTTTCTCTGGGCTCTCATGTGTTTTTATTCTCTGCTTTCTCTGGATATAGTTTTCATAATTTGTTTTCTTTCCTGCTCTCTGTACAGACTCTCAAACGGCTGATTCCTGATGAGGTAGGTCCACACGCGTGTCTGCTGTGTGTTTTAACTCTCCTGTCGCCTCCTTCCGTGTAACGCCGCTGACATCATCTCCGACCACTGTCCCGGTGACCTTTCACCCCACACGATATGTCTGTCGATATGTCTCACGCTATGCCTGATCACCGCAGAGCTGAGCGCCTGACCTCAGATCAGTTCATGCTGCCGGACAGCAGAAACCGCTCTGACGTCAGCGCTCAGAGATTTCACGCACACGCGCACGCTCACACACTCACACAATCTCACACACACACACACTCACACGCTCTCACTCTCTCGCTCGTACTCTCACTCACACTCACTCTCTCTCTCTCTCTCTCTCTCTCACACACACACACACACTCTCACACTCACACTCTCACACTCTCTCTTTCACTTACACACTCACTCTCACACACGCTCACGCACACTAATTCTCACGCACTCGTACTCACTCTCACACTCACACTCTCTCAGTTTCACACACACGCACGTACGCACACCCGCATCGTGCTCAAATGTGTGTGTTTGTCTGAAGAGTTTTTGAGGTTTCAGCACTGGCTCAAATCAGTGTTAAAGGAAAGTATAAAGGTACAAATTATAAATTCATATTTGTGTCAAGCGGAATCATGATTTGTGTTTTGATGACTGCTGTTATGAGAAGTTCCCCTACTTTTACAACATTGATCAGGCAATATAGATAAAACAATATCAGAAGCCACTGTTTATTTGTTTATTTAATTTTATTGTTTTTATTTGTTTGCTTTTTTACTACATATTTGTTTAGTTGTCATATTTGGATCTGTTCATTTATTGAATCTTATTTTATTTATTTATTATTATTTTGGATAATTAATTAATTTAATTTTAATTTATAAAAAAAAAAAATTTAGTCAAATTAAATAAAATATTCATATTAATGATGTTGATACTGTTCATTAAAAAGTTATTTTCGTAAAATGTTTCAAAACATTTCAGAATGATTCAAATGTTGAAGGATCATGTTGTGCAGTTGGTTTTTTCTTTTATCTTTTTTTGTCATAACATCAAAATCAATAAAGTATGAGATTATACTGTTTCTCTTTTCATTTATATGTTTGTTAGAACAATAAACAAAACAGGAAAAGCCGCATGGCTTTAAACTATTAGCCTTTATTATGAGTTATCAGATGTAAGCGAGATTAAGATGATTGTGATAGAGATTCAGGTCTGAATGTGATTGTCGGCTCTGTAAGTTTGGACTTGAACAGATTCCTCCGGAGAGGGGGATTCGGTCGGGTTACACAACCGCTCTGGAATTTATTCTTGATGATTGACAGACTTGTTAAGATAAGAGTATAAAGGAAATGAAATCTGAGATATGATATTAGTTCTCTGATCCCAGAAGAGAATGTTCTGGATAATTAAACTCCATGTTTTTTCTGTTCAGAATGGAAATCTAGTGTAACGCACAGTGTGTTTTTTGCGGCAGTGTGTGATCTCGCACGGAAGTTCGGACACTGAGTCCGTGCTTGATAAAGCTTCACACACTGCGCATGGTGTAGGATGATAGCATGCCATTCTGAACATGCAATGACTAAGAGTTTAAACCCCTCATGTGTGCGTCTGCTGTGCTCTGACCTTTTGCCCTTTGACCCCGTGTCAGCTGGAGCGCTTCACCAGCATGCGGACGAAGAAGGAGAAGGCGGTCACGGTGCCAAACAGACACTCGTCAGCCGCCCTGTATGAAGTTCCGTCTCCGTCCTCGTCACTGCATGAGCTGACGGACGCCAGCGTGCTGGAGCTGTTTGAGCAGATGCTGGTGAGTGTGTGCGCGTGTGAGAGTGTGTGCGTATATTTTGGGGATACATTTGTGAGGCTTCAGAAAATATCTTTGAAAAAATAAGATTTTTTTTTTAAAGTAAAAAAATATATTATATCTAAAATATATAATTTTTTAAATAATATAATATAGACCTATTCTAGAAATATTTATACAAAATAAATATAATCTAGAAATATATTTAGTTCTATATATTATTAATAAATATATTCCTAAT